>VZRL01003828.1:775591-818162 GCA_013397895.1 Origma solitaria | reverse complement strand
GCCTGTGGGGGTTCTCTGCATCCCCTGGACTCCATGGGCTGCAGGGGGACCACCTGCTCCCCCATGGTCTTCACCACGGTTGGCAGAGGGTTTTCAGCTCCGGCGCCTAGAGCACCTCCTCCCCCGCCTTTCCACTGACCTTGGTGCCTCCATGTTGTTCTCCCTCACATATTTTTACCTCCTCCTCCTCCTTCCCTGGCTAAAAAGAAGTGCGTGCTCACATTGTTTTGATTTCTTCTTAAATATGTTTTCACAGAGGCGTAACTAACATCTCTAATTGGCCCAGGTTTGGCCAGGAGCATGTCCATCATTTTCAGAGCCATCAGAGCCTGGCTCTGCTGGACATGGTGGAAAATTTCCAGAATCTTTACTCAGGACATGCAGGAGCCATCTTTGTACCCCACCCTGTTCACTGGCAAAAACTGGGCCAGGCAAAACTACCACATAAGGTCATAGACAAATATAAAAGTACGATGGCTGAGTATCTGGAAAACACTATTTTCCAGAAGTTAAGTGACTTTCCATTTGACCTTTCTGTGAGTGCTAGACCATCAGTGTCAGAAAAGAAGAAAAAGGAAAGGCAATAATATCCTGTGCATAAGGATATGACCATCACACCAACGTCCCGACTGGTTGTAACAGCTCTGTGGAGATCTTAAATAAGATGAGTTCATTCAACTCCAATGCTCATATGAGTTTTGTCTATTATACATATATATTCCAAGACCTGATTCATTCTGTTGCTCCATTTTCACACTGGCTTAACCTTCATGGAACTGTCAAAGTCTGTAATGCTGCCCAAATATCACAGAAGCATGATAGCTTTTGCACATATTTGGCTAAAAGTGTTGGGAAAATGACATATAAATATAAAATCCTGGCACAGCACCATTTGTACTACACTGAGGCAAAGACTGTTGCATTCTGAAACTGATATATCCAAGGAAATATTTGTCTGCCTCTAATTATTTGGCTTCAGAAAACAGGACGTAGAGGTTATATTTCCAATAATCATCCAGCACGGCTAAGTCCTTCTTTTCTCAAGCAAGTCAGAAACAAACCCCTCCAGCTACTAAAGTATTTGCATTTATTAATAAAGAAAATTATCATGAAATTCTAAATGATGCAGTTTTCAAAAAAGTCTGTTCAGAAAAGATAATGTCATTAAGCAGTTGAAGCAAAGTTTTCAGATGCAGCCCTCTTTCAGCCTTTTGTTTTTTTTTAAATAGGTGATCCTGGCTGGATGTATTTTAAAATAATTTGAGTGATACAAGAGGCAAGCTTGTTCCTTTTACATTCAAATATATGCTTCACAAGGTACAACTTCATTCTTTCATCTCTTTTATGATTCAGTCATATTTTATTGAAATTTTGTCAGTGTTTCTTTGTCATAGTTCCTGCCAAGCATACTCAAGCAGCTGAGATGAGACGTTGAAAGAAAAGTGACTGAACGGAATTTTAACAAGGGACAGACAAATATCAGATGGTTTGTTTCATATTGTGAAGCAAACTACCTGAATCCACCATCCCTTTGAAGAGTTTATCCAAGCATTAATGGAACCTTCAGACTGATTCCGCAGTGATACTCACAGAGCAGAAGGTGTCTCAAGCTGTGCTGAATAATTGTGAACAACACTAATATTCTTAAAATAATGAGTAATTAAAGTATGTATCTGGCATTCTCTTGGTGCTACTGGAAAGCAGACAAGGACAGGGGTTTCTGTGCTTACCTCTGAAAACAATGCCAGAACACATAATTCTGGCCTAGGCAAATCTAAACACTTGTGTTCACTGCAGTTCTAGCAGCGGCAGTGAATTGTTAATGCTCTGCTAAACAGCAGGCAGTCAATCTTCTTCAAGAATAGATGTGTAGAGAAGAAAAAACTCAATATATTTAGAGGAGTGTGAAATCTTTTTGCAACTAAACCAACTCATATCATCATAAAAATTGCTGGAATTGGCCTAGCCTTACTGTTATTAAAAAAACCCCAAACCCTCAAAACTGTAGATATGCTACTGCTGATTTACTGGCCTCAATTAATGTTGGTTTTTATTCAAAGAAGCAGTTTAAAGTAGAAAGCAAAGAGAGGAGAAACAAAGCAATCACATAAAATCTGGAAATGCTAAAATTTGGAAATTTCTCTGGATGAAATCGAACTTGCAGTACATTAAGTTTGTTTCACAGAGTGTGATACTTTCAGCCATTGAAAAAGGGATTATTATTTTACATTTGCAGTAATATGGTAACCAGGAGAATGAGTACATCTTTTTTTAAAAGATTCACGTACTACAGAGGAAGATCTTGTGTGGATGAGAATTGGCTTCGTGTGACCTGATGAGAATTTTGTGCCCTGCAAAAAAGTACAGTCTTATTGAAAAAAATGTAATATGAATAAGGATTGTTGATGAGACTTTCATCAAAGCAGAAATCCAACAAGCATCAGAGTGCCACTAAAGTCTACTTCCTAAGACATCTACGTACTTCTGAAACTGTACCTCATACTACGAACATTCTTTGTAGGAGGCTATATTTAACATTACATGGATAGCTTGCCTTCTGGTATTTTCTAGCTCTCAAGTGCTTCATTTCAAAACTTATATAACATTATTTTAACATAAGTGGGTTCAGTTTTTGTTTGTCTTTCATTGGGTAAGAAGTATTTGGGTAGTATTTTACTCTGTTTTGCACACCAGATATGTTGAAATTACATTTGTTAAAATATTATCAGAGTCATACAATGAATTTTCACACATTTGTGATCAGAGCACCTGCATCCTGCTCACAAATATATCCCTTTAAAAACTTATTCTAATATTTTATCCTCCTAGTAATTTGAAATAGATGCTATTTCTGAATCCTCTTTTAGAGGAATATCTCTTTTTTATCTTCTGTTCTACTGAAAGTCATACAAAGATGTCTGTCTAAGACAGAGTAAGGACATGAGAAACTCAATTTTATATCAGCAATGGAATTTCTGAGAACTAGAATGCCAAAAACTTTATATAGTTCACTAACCAATAGAGAGGACAATGGAATTTCTTTACCAAGAGGAAAGGAAAATTTCCTTGCTTCTCAACAGGATACAGACTACTTAATGTTCTCAAAGCATGATAATATCAAATATTTGGAGTGATTTAATAATTTTATAGAAAATGTTTATTCATTAGAATTCTGGAACCCCTTTTGAATCAAGAATATTATCATTTGGTAACTGTTTAGACATATTCAAAATTATTGAGAAACAGCTATTGTGAAGGTAACTTCATGTGTAAACAAAAACGACAGTGGGTAGAAAAGTATTCCAAATCAAAAAATTCAGAACCCACAAAACCCCTCAGCGTTCACTAAATAGCACTGCCATTTTGTGGGGAGAGTCATTGTAAGTATTGCATATGAAATAGATCATGATAAACTGCATATATCCTGTTATTTTCATTACAGCTTGTGCCTTGCTGCCTCATGACTGATGTGCTAAAGACTATTGTGCTGTTACTATCTTTTACCATGGATGCTCTTAAAATTAACAGCATTGTCCCCAGGAAACAAAATTTTGTTTCAGAGAAAAAATTAAAAATCCACTGCTGTTGCATTTCCAGCCACATCTTATCTGTTCTACCTAAGGGACAAAGAATCTTTTTAAGGTTGAATTTATTAAGTCCTTTAAAGAGATAGATCCAAAGTGCTTGGTTCTGTAAGTACGTGTAGGTATATTTTATTTCTTCAGATTCTGGAAATAAGAAATATTAATATAATGATGCAATATCTAAGAGGACAAAAAATGACAAATTCTTTTATTGAAAAATTAAAAAAGGGCATTCTATTAAATTCCTCAGAAATATATATGATGACAGAATATAGTCTTTATAATGAGTGTTATATAGCTACATGTTATACATACATACCAGCCTTTTCCTTAGAGCTTTTATTACTTAATTACTATAAGAACTGAATTAATTTCATTTGTATTCCATAATTATTAAGGGATAACATGGAAGGTTTTGAATGCCACATACTTTATATTACGCACTATAAAAATTTTACATCTTCTTTTATAAACATAATTTTATTAACATTTCTTTTTATTAACCTGTTAGAGTCCTTTCTTTTAGCTTTACCTTCTCTGGATGATCTACAAAAACTACAGAAGACTTTTTAACTCAGTGTTGCTTTCACATTGTAACCAAGGATTAACTGGGGCATTTGAAACTGTTTTCAGCATGAGCTCTTTTATACATGATGCTATCTCATCAGTAGCACAGACATGGAAGGTAATTCTTGGTGGTCTCATTCAGTGGCAAGTCCAATAGAGCTAGAAAATTAATGTGGGGTAGAACTTTTCACAAATCCTTTATCCATTACAGAACAATTTTTCAAAATATAGAGCACTTTGTAAGTCAAACAAAGTAGAATTATGGTTTAGTGAACTGCAGTGCTGAGTGTGTTATGGTTTATTTTTCTGCTAAAAAAATAAACTATTACTTTGACTAATAACTCTCATGGAATGTAGGAAAAGATTACCATTAGGTATTCCTTGCCAAAAAAAATGGATATCATGATACTTTTAAAGCACACCAAAAGGACCTGAATTCGCTGGTACTTGAATAGATTTTTAGGCCTGGCATATGTCATTACCGTAAATCTTTCAAACATTTAGAGTAGAGAAGAATCAGTTTCATCTTACTTCTGGAAAAAGTTGTTGCTAATCCTCCTTACACTCTGGGCTTGATCCAGGGAGAATCTGTAATTCTCATTGAGCCAAGCCAAGCAAGGACCACAAGAACTCATCACCTTTCTGGCTGAACTCTTTTAGACTGACCATCTGTATTTAAATATGAGTGTGCTACACATTTCTATGTCCTACAAATGGAGAGAGAAGGAAAGAAACTTCTCATTTAGCACACAAATCCCACCTCATCTAGTCCTAAAAGTTCAACAAAATTTATTTTTATATGACATCTCTAAGGAAGACATTTTAATATATACTTGTGCCAGTGGGACCAGTGAAGAGCTTTTGCTTGCTGAAAGATTAAGCCCTAGCAGATCACATTTTTGGGAAGGTGACTTTCATCATGAGTGACTATCTTGCAAAAATATAAAGGTGAAATTTTCTTATGAAGAGTCTGTATTGTGAAGAGTATTATAATTCCCTCTCCAACAAAGTGTTGTCCTTTTACAGCTCCACTTAAAATGTTGTAACAGAAGGCACTCAAGCACTACTGGAAATTGTTAGGGATATTTATTTAACTGCTTTAAATTGATTCAGGAATCAACAGCAATTTGGAATGTTTAGGTCATTGTTTAAGTATCCGCATGATTGAATGATTGCAGGAAACTGCTTATGAATGCTGACAGCAAAAGGCAGAAGTCCTCCAGTGATGCTTGTATCCGAGGGCATCAGGAGAGCATATGAAACTACAGAGGTTTCATGTATAAAATATAAATTATGTAAAGATCAAACTGATTAGAAAAATAAAATAATAAAGTGTTAACACATTACTATCACTTTTCCCATAATATGTGTCTATATGCATCTGTAGAAGTCCCTTTAATCCCAGGAGAATGGTCTACCTTCATGTATGAACACAAGGAGTGAACACTGCAGAGAAAACAATATCCCCCCTTTTTTGCCTACAGTATTTGTTCAATAATAATTATAAAATAAGCATGTAGAGATTGACCCAAATAGAAAGAAAATTTCTCAAGCTTCAATGACATTTAGTAGCCTTGGAGTTGCATGATTAGCAGATATGGCCCTGATCCAGCAAAGGCTTTTAAGCATGTGTTTAGCTTCCACCCTGCAGGTTGTTCCTCTGAAGTACTACATGCACAGCTAAAGCTAAGCACATTCTTAACTCAAGACCTATGCGAGACTGAGGCCCAAAGTTATTAAAAGGAGAGTGTGAAATTTCATTAGAATTACAGAATGCAAAGAGATAAAAAGAATCATAACAACACCAGCAGGTTTCAGCTTGTACAGACTGTGCAGCTTTCTTGGTCTGCTCTAAAGTTACACAAACCAGGGGTTTTTTCAGAGTAACTAAGCATGAAGTTTCAAATGATACCAGTAAAGCATAAAAGTAAAGATGTAATTGTCAGTTGTATACTGAAAGATTTGAAGCAACTACAGTAAATATTTGTTGTCTTAAATCTCAAGTTTTATACACCAGCTTTGTTACATGCTGTATTGATTGCCAAGGTTAAAACATGGCTGAATATTTGCACAGGAAAAATGTTGTCTTCCTTTGTTAGGACTAAATATATATACTGATTACTGTTGTTTGAAGAAACAGTAGTACAGTGCTTTAAATTGTAACCTTCATAAATACTTTTACTTAAATAGGAACCTCAAAATCCTAAGGCAAACAAAAGCATGATTATATGTACAGCAATAATGCCCTTATCACAATGGGATAACAAACACAATGGTTAGCAACATTTGAATAGTGTAACAAGAGTGTTTATAATAAGATGATTAGAGGCAAAATGCAATGGCTCTTTCACTGCTTCCTGAGCATACCAAACTGTTTGTCACTTAGGGACTTCAGAACAGTTTCTAGATAATTCTTCCAGTAAAGCTACTTTTGGAAGGTAAGCTTTTCATAAGCTTTAATAAAGCACATCTTTCAAAGTAGCAATGGTAGTAGGGTTTAACATGGCTTGAGGACAAAAATATGGTAGAGACAAGGACAGGAAAAGGTCTCTTTGTTCAACTAAACTTTCTGATTTAACATCATACCTCTCTGTACTTCAGTTCTCAGCTCCTGCACTTTGTAATAAGATCCCATTTATTCATATTGATTACCCTTTTTCACAATTTTCACTTTACAAGTTCATGGATTTCTTTCTTTTTTTCATATGAACTTGCATAATTTTATATTTTTAAGGCTTTTTTATATTAACATCTTGCTAAATCTTACCACTGATTTACAAGATGCTGGTGATGGGTTTCTAAAAATAGGAATTGTTTTATGAATGTAACCTATTAAGTGGCCTGCATGGTGAGATTACTGAAATGGCAAATAAAAATGTTCTGTGAGGAAATTGTCTCTTTCACATTCAGCTCAGTTCTGTTCTGAAAGACCCCAGTATTGCAGCTGAGCATTTAGTGAAGGTGTCAGACATGATAAAGATGAGACTAATTCATTATTATGTGAACTTATAGTAGTAATGTGATAGAAGAATTATAGGAAGTAGTGAGCAAGTAAATTTACTGAAGCTCTGTTGTTCTGATGCCTTTACATGTAAGCAAAGTTTTCAGTTTTGCTGCAACAAAAGACATTCCAGATTCCACCATCCATCCATCCATGCCCAAGGCAATCCATTAGCACTTTCCATAACAAACCTACTAAATGAAGTAGCAAGGGCTGAATTGGCTGAATCTCCACCGCTGCAACTTCTGTCACCCTTTTATTGTGACAGTACAGTGTGTTTGATTTTAAAACTCACATTCCCATATGAATTATTTTCTTCCATGTGAACATGGGACCAATCTTACAGAACTTCAAAGTGAGGGAAGATGTATTCTTGTCAACATTGTAGAACTGGTCGCCGAAAGGTCTCAAAATATGAATTAAAATCTGAAGGACAATTGTTGTCCTTCCTTTACTTACATAAGAAGGCAACAGTTGTAGCTGCATGGTAAGAACAAGGAAGGCCTATAAAAACTAGCCAGCAATGTAAATTATTCCTGGATGTCTTTTATGGTACATTTGTTTTTGTTCTTTTGATTATATGCCATAGGTTATGACTTTAAGATATGATACTTTAGGGTGTCATAGCTAAAATCATAAGCAAATTTTTACCCATAATGACAGTATAAGTAACAGAAAATACATTACAAAAACATCCAAGACAAAAAAAGTTAACTAGTAGAGTGAAACAAGAGTCATAACAAAATTTCCTTCATATTTTGATGAAATATTCCATTTCTATTCTATTCCCAGTATATTCTTGCCCAGTCTACATAAAATTTATTTTATTATTTCCCATCAGTCAATTGGAATAAAAAAAATCCATTAAATATCAATCACAAAGTACATTTTCAGTTGCCTATGGGCATTCAAATAATTAAGGTTAAGGAAGTGAACGTGACCCATTTTGAAGACAGTTGCCACACATGACTATTGTAGAAATTAAAAAATAGGCTTGTTTATGAAATTAATTACATGAATATGCTATTTCATATTCTACAGGAAAAAAAAATTCCTTATCATGAATACAGATGTGCAGCTGAGAGGCAACTGAGGTAGCTAGTTATGTGTTATAGAAACAGCATAACAATTGAGGATTTTCTTTCTGATTAAATAGTTTTTCCTCATATTTTTAGTGTGCTGTAATACAACATTGCTTGGTCAATTGCATGTAGTTTTGCAGAACTATTTTAAACTCATAGTATATCTCATTCTGCCACAATCTTGTTCTGTGCTTTAAGCCTATCTTAAAATTTAAAAATGTTTCTCTAATAATGTGTAATCACAATGCAATCATGATTAATATTCAGTCCCACCCCAGTTAACGAGCTTGTTTCTGTACAGAAAAGGAAGAAGGGATTAGAAATTACTAAAAAACGTACTTTGTGTTTCCTATTCCTATATCTTTCTAAGTCCTTGTAGAAAAAACACAGATAAACAAAAGTCCCAGCAAAATTAACAAGCCTGAACCACAAACCAAGCCTTTTCTTCCTGCATTTTGAAAATAATTTCCACCCATCTATTTTTGGCTGAATACGCTAGTTCAGGTTCAGTGAAACTGACATTAAATCCTACACTAATGGGTAGCCGGATTTTATTTTATTTTATTTTTAAATATTTTTAACTATTTGGCTTTGTATTTCTATCAGGAATTCAATCATGAAATTTCAATAAAATCCATTGGTCTTGAAAATGACATAAAATTAAAATTTAAACAATGAATTAATGAACAATGAATTAAAACAAATCAAGTGTAAAAATTATCATTTACACATATGAAGGAAAAATTCCTCCCCAGTGCTTTAGGTTATCATCTTTAACTTATATGTGTCATGAATTAAGTCAACCACTGAAAAGTTACTGGTAAGTAGATTTTTGCTATCTTGGGTCCATACTGGGTTGTATTCATTTTTATTGCTCCCTCTCACGGCTTGAACTTCAGTCCTCAAAAGCTTACTCTCACAGGAATTCTATAAGTTCACATAAATTATTCCAGAAGATGAACTGACTCAACAGTAAGACTGAGATGACAGCATCAAGAAAGATGGAAACAAAACCTGTATTGTTTGCTTAATATCACATTTTAATCTTTAGCTGCTTGCATCATCAACTTTGGCTTTTCCCTGCTTTTGAGGGTGTGGAATTATTGCCTCAAAACATAAACTTTTCATAGCTTTCAAAACTCGAAAATTTTACATGAACTCTGTCCTACATAGGCCCTCTGTTCTACAGATTTTTCTATTTTATATATAAACTATTTATGTGTAGCAATTTATATGTATGTTTATACAGTACCAAAAGCAACAGAAGCCTGATCTGCAGGAGTAGAGTCACTGAGTGTTATGTCAGTCACGAAAACTTTGCTTTGGCTGAGGTCACACTAACAGAAGGGATCTTGTGGATGGATCCTACTTTGTGGAAGGATTTTCTCTTGGATATGTGAAAGACTGCCAGCAACTGCTTTTGATCTATCAAAACATATCAGGATACTGTATGGCTGCTTTGGCCTTCACGTGTCCATGCCAAACTGGACTCTTCTGGCATGTTTGTCACACCTCATCTCAAAGACAGATGAAGAAAGACCAGAGATTTTTTCAGTGCTCTGCCTACCTCACTCCGTGGGTGAAACTGGTAAAGTATAAGCTGCCCTGGAATTTTATACTTTAATAGGAGGCTGAAAAAGCTGGAAAGGACAGTATTTAGAAAGCGTGGGTTCAATAACAACCTTCACTCAGTACTCACACTCACACTCATTTGTGGTGTGGAATGAAAATAAGCTGACACAAGGAAACTCCCACCAAGTTGTGTGGTGAGGTCATCGTATTTAAACTTGTATCTTGCACCCAGAAGAGATACCACAATAATTTTCCAATTCTGTGAAATGAACCCTGTGAACTACAAAATTTAATGTAAAACATTTCAACTGGTTCTGCTTCTGAGGTGCATTTATGGCGAGGAGCAATTTGGAACATCAGTTTGTTGTGTATATACACGGTGTACAGTTTGACTGTACCTGAATTTGAAATTAAAGACCTCCTTCTTGCCTTACATTGAGTATGTGCTGCCATGCCACAGTTGGGACTCCACATTTCCTAGAAAGAAAGTGTTTTTCTACAGTTTTTTTTTCTGTCAAATACTCAAGGCATAGCTTAATTATGCTGGCCTTTTTGGAGTGTCTCTCTCAGACCTGGAGTAAATTAGAATAGCAACAGATGAGAATTTTTTTTCACAGACTCTGTGGTGATGAATTTGAAGTAGGCATTTAATGGACCCTCTTTAAAGAGACATAAATAAAGATTTTTAAGCAAATGTAAATGTTTATTTTTATAATCATCAAAATTTATTAAATAATTTTAAAAGTAATTATTAAATTATTAGCAGTTAGTGTTGAAGCTATTTCAACTCATAATTCAGTAAGGTATTGTAGGATATTTAGATCTTATTATTTACAGTTAATTTTCTCAATGAAGAAGCCTAATAAAGGGATAAATACATTTTTGCTGAAAACTGGAGAATAAATATGTCTTTTAAATTAGAAAATGAAGGTGCTTAGTAACCAGTAATCATCATAGATTAGCCGTTAGTAAGATGGTAAAAGGGTTGTACTGTCTCCTGTCTTTGCTTGTCCTACCAAGAGAATTAAATTCAAGCTTTGCCTCATAATTTCAACTCAGACCCCCCTCTGGGCATCAATCCCTGGCCAGCTTTATCAACAATATCAAAACTGTGACAGTTTGAAGCTTGCCTCTAAAAAACACACAGCAAGTAGAGCTTTTTTTAAACCATTGACTTTCAAAACAGCTCTGTCTCTTGCATACAATCTTGATAAAGGAACTTTCCAATGAGGAATTTGCTAGCTGGATGTTTGATAGCAAGGTTGTCTTTTCGAAGGAAAATTATGGTCATCTTCAGTTTGTATCAGAATGCTATCATCTGAAACAAAATATGTTAAGTGAATGCTGAAAGTTTATTCTTTAGGAATAGTGCAGTATTCAAGAAGATCTCTGATGTGCTCCAAATATGTCATTCAAGACTGAGTTCACTAGTGGGCTCAAAGAGTAAACATAGTTGTCTGTGGAAATTAGAAGCTGCTGCTGGCTGATTTAGTCTGCTGATATAATTGATTTTAATCATCCTGCTAAACCCCCTACATCCTTTAACATTTTCTCTCGTGGACTGAATTAATTTAGGAGTTAGTAGGCAAAGTGAGAGACACAACCTATTGCTGTGAAATGACTATTTATGATGATTGTAACCAATCTGGAGTTTGTTAGACCCACAGTAAAACCATGGTAAAGTTCTTGAATTGATAGTTTTCCCTACATTTGAAAAGAATTTGTACTTGTATCAGTGTTGGCTTCCTGAAAATTTCTGACTGCCAGTGAACTGATTTGAACAATGAAAAGTCAAATCATCATGCCTTCTTTCAGCCACTCATTGCTCTCTTACAGACCACAAGAAGACCAAAGTTGTCAAATGAAGAATATTTGCCTTGTGATTTACAACTTTTCTGGATCCCTTTTTTCCTGTATGGAAATCTTCATAAGCGGTTTGGCAAACGCCTTTAAAATAACTGTGGTATTTGGCAGAAAAAAGGCTGCAGAACTTGGGCCTGCTGTTTCCATTTTAGTTCAAGAGTGAGACTCCTCTCAGTGATACGAACCAAGTAGAGAATTCATAGTCCAAAGACATAAGTTATTAGAAACAAGTTGAGTAAAAAGGAGACATGTGGCTCAACCCACAGAAATTCATTAGACAATAGTTTTCGAATGCCGGTTCCAAACAATTTGTCAAATCAACTGTTCATTATACTGCAGCCTAATACTGACTGCATACATATATAAATTTACACATCAGTAGCTATAAAAGTGTTTATATTTATCACACAATACTGCTCATTAGAGATAGTGGAGCATGTGAACACACATGTTAGTAATTTATTCCCACAAAAATCATTCAGTGGTTCACATTGCAGAGGTCTGCATATTATTAAGATGTATCCAAATATAAACACTTACTTTATCACTTTTTGAAAGGGCAAACATAGGTCATAAGTGACAACTTCCTGAGTTTTATTTTTCTTTCAATTTTGACATGTGTCACCAGAAAACATACTGAAACTCAAAGCTTTCAAATGAAAGGCTATTTTCTGACTCATTAATAATTAAAATTGCCTGTAAGAGGTGAAGTGACATTTTGTCCTACAGATACAATCACGCGCTGCCCATATAGGACTGACTTCTTAAACACCCAGGTCCAACTTCAGTGAGAATATTTACGGACCAGTGTCTCTCCAACCAGACAATGGTGGCACTGACTACCATGATCTGTTTGCCACAGAAAATGCCCCAGGCACCCAGGCTAACAGAATGTTTCAGAAACCTGTGTAGGTGGAACCATGAGTATGAAATGAGTCAGGGTAGGCACTGGACCCAGAAACAACATGAACGGACTCATAATTAATGGCGATCTCTGCAACTAATAACCACCATCCAGGACACTTGGAGGATTTCTCTGAGACACAGGGCCGCATCAGAGTAGTGTGTTTCATACACAAGAGCTAGTTCCATGCCTAGAAGCACAGAATCATGTTAGCAAATACACAGAACAGCTGAAAAGTTCATCTTCAGAATTAATTTATCGCATGTATCTACCTCTGGTCCACTGAAAACAGCAAGTGCTACTATATGGGGTGCATGAAAAGCCTCAGGTTGATTTCAGAATAGCAATTTCCAACATTTGGTAGGTAGTGATCCTTAGTGAGCTATATTTTTTGGTTTTGCATTATTAATATATTAATTTAACGATGTAAAAGCCATCTCTTGCCACATCCTGTTGGGACAATTTGAAAGCACAATGAGCTGGTAGACAATTGGACATTTCTTTAAGGAGGGAAGTGATGCAAAAGCAATTTATGCTTGTGAGTTCAGTGTTGCAAAATGACAAAAAGCAAAGCTCTTTACTCAAGGAAACAACAACAAAAAAAAATCTTGCAGCTTGTCCCTGAGACACGGCGACAGAGGCACCATGGTATGAATCATCAGGGCATCATATTCAGGCAAACTGTCAACATTGGTAGAGGTCCTGCAACCTTTCTTAGCGAAAGGTTGAAGAAAAGAATTTTTTACCATTTCCCATTGTGCTGAACAAGAATTTGCCTGGAAGCCTTGCTTGACAGATTGGCCCCTATTCCCACTATGATTCGTGCTCCTGTGAAACAAGAGTGTCTAATGCATGGGCCGTAATGCAGTGACTGGCTGGCTTCAGTTCTCCTGAAAAATGATATGGAGATGAAAGGACAGGCTCTGCTCCACCTTTCATGCTTTTCATATTTGCATTTGGAGTGTACACAGGCGGAACCCCAGACAGAACTGACAGACAATTAAAAGGCCACTCAATACAAGCAAGTATATCTGTGTGACACATGACCTCTGTGAGCGCACAATATCATAGGGCATAAAACAATGTCTTGCTATCAACCTGAAGTCAAAGGAGAATTATATTAAGCCCTGCCAAGAGGTTAACTTCTCTGCAGCAGGAGCTTTGTACTGACTGTGTCTTTCTTATCAAAACTTTAGGATTCCTTTTTCCTGAGGGAATTTAATCTTTCAGATTTAGGTCAGGAGGTATAAGTAACACAAAGCAGTAAACACTATGAGATTCTAAGGGGCAAGTAGGACAAATTTTTTAGAATTTAGTTAAAGGAAATACAGTCTTATGTGAACTCTGAGAATGCAAGCATGGTAGAGGCAATTTGTCCGTTGAAAAAGCTGCTTAAAAAAGTAGTAAAATAAAAGATTGCAATAGATTTATATAACTCCTAATTGGAATTTTTAAAAAAAGGCAACAATACGTGTATTTTAAGTGTGCTATATTGTGTAGGGATTTGACAGATATTTTTGGAGTGTTCTCATTTCCACCTGTTCATCTTGCCTTGTACATTCTAGAGGAAACCCTACAGTATGTATTGTTATCATTGTATGCAAAAAATTTGAGATTTTAAAAAGTCATTGTTACATAAAGAGGATGTTTATTTTGGCAAAATGAGAGTCTTTGAAACAGTAAAATTTCAAAATTACGCAATTCATTTCCACCAGATGTTGAATATCCTATTATTTTATTTTATTTTATTTTATTTTATTTTATTTTATTTTATTTTATTCTATTTTCCTTTTTTTTTTGCAAATTGGGCTATGTAATGTACAGGAATGTAGACATATGTGTGGCACTTTATTTTTGGCTTGCTAGCTTATTTATGTTACATAACGGGTGTTGCAGAATAATGTTTGCAGTGTTCTATGCCAAATGCATTCTGAAATATTTGCAGTATCATAGAACAGATGGAAATTAAAGTAGTGTTTAAGCTTGAATCTGCTCTCTTTGATAGTCTGTTGCAAGGATGGTTTTAAGCAAACTTTCAAAACAAACTTTCTAGGTATTTAAGATGTGTAAATATGAATATAGAAAATGCAGTGGAGAGTGATTAAACACATTGTAAATATTCTGGTTTTGATTTTACTTGAACTGAACTAGGAGATAAAATGCTTGAAATGTTGTCAATACTTTTGTACTAAAGAGAAGAAAACATCTTGTATATCTGTGTCCATTTTATTTAATTTGAGTGGGTTTTTTTCCTCTTGAACATGTAATCCAAGCAGAAAATAGGATGCTTGAATAATTGGCATGCTTCTGATGTTTGATGGCTTCCATAATTCCCAGTTTGGATGCTGTAGGGCTACATTCAATTTATATGAGGATGAGTTGCTATAAAACTGTGAAGGGATAATTTTCCAGAGTTTATTTTGTTAATTTTTGTGGAAATTTTGTTGTTCTTATTGTTCATTCATTTTATGGTTTCATTTGAATCTATGAAAAGCTTTGTTAAAAAAGCAAATAGGAAGAGAAAAATCCCCAAAGAAATGGATTGGTATTTTAATATTCAAATATGAGAGAATAACAATGGAAAAAAACCTTGTTTTTGAAATGCAACAGTTTTCAATTTGCAAAAACAGTGAAATAAATTAATGCTGAATGAGAATTATTTCACACCTGTCAAAGATAATTTGCCACATTTGGCCCCTCCTCCTTTTCTGAGCACCTCCCATTTCCACACTAGGTGCAAGTGGACAATGTAAGTTAAACTGGGAAAGCAGCAAGAGAGAGAATGACTGCAATGGAACGAGGACTATGTAATGTGAACAGCTCTTACAGGAGGGTTGACCTGCAAATGTAATTAGAAGATAGCCTTGAATCTGAGGTGAGTGCCTGCTAAATTGGGTTTCACTACCATGGCTACCACAGGTTTGTCCCTTCTCCTGGGAATGAGCACATCATCTTCTGTTGCCTTTTCTGAATTGGTGTTTATGGGAATCTGCCTCTAAAGTACCTGGAAAGTATCTGGCTTCAGTGTTAAAATTGATTACGGTTGCTTACAATTCCTGGTTTTAGTTGACAGACACAGTCATCATTCAGTAAAAATGTGACTTTTGTACCACAAAACGGTGAGCCTTGGGAAACTGCACCCAGAGATTACCTTTAAAAGAAATGTTAGCAAAGGAGCAGGCAGTACTTCAGAGCATTTCTGGCATTTTTTTAAAAGAGTTTGGGATTGGTCTTTAGAAATGAAATTTACTAATCTAATTGTGATAATTCATGTTTCATTCTGCATCTTTGATCTACCTTAATTTAAGAAAATAATGTTAGAGTATTGCTTTGGAAGAATGATAGAAAAAGGCAACTATTAATGGTATTTAAAGATTTGAAGGCGAGAAGGGGAAAGCAGGAACAAGCTTTTATATCAACAACTAACGTATTCTGAGACAAAGACAAACATAATGAGGCAGCCTATTGATTAGAAAAAGTAGGGAATGCTTGTTCCAATGGCCTTATCTCTGTTAATGTGGGCTTCATGAAGCTTACCTCAACACTGGGATGAAATCATCACCTGAAAATTAGAAATGAATAGACATTATTTTTTAATTTTACATTCATACAAGTACACTTTCATCTTTGTTAGTGATACATCCAGTGCTTGGCCATGTTGACACTATGTTTCCCTAATTTTCTCTGAATGCTTCTTTGTGAATGACAGAGGAATGCTCACTATTGTGACAGTAGCTTAAGAGGCAACTCTGTGCAGCAAGGAACCCTTTATGTAGAATTAATAAAGAAGATAACAAAAAGAATTCAAAGTATTGTTAGCTTCCTTGTTCTACTGAGGAATATAAGATGGGAGCTCATAGTACTGGCCCTTCCTTGGCCTAGAGTATTTCAAAATTTATCTGAAAGGAAATCTACAGGGGATCATTAAGAGAGGTGAGCAAAACTAAGAGAAACATTAAGACACTTTAAAGCTTCTATGGGAATTTTTACTTGGTGAAATTACTTACATACATCTACCTGGAAATTCCTTGGGGAATTTTACCAACTTTTTTCCTCTTTTTCCCTTCAATTGAAATCAAGATCAATTCACAAAGCCTTCTAGTACTTGACACAACAAACAAATGTGTTGACATGATTAGCAGCGTTTAGAACACCAGTTCTGAGAAGCAAGAGAGACTGCAGGCTGTAGCATTAGTCTGTTGAGCCATCAAGTCAGACCCTTTTTCTTACCTTTCTGAGACAGAGAGACTCTTAAATTGAATAATTGTCATTTTCCAGCTTTCAGTGAGGCCAGAAATCACTAAAGATCTCATTTGAACTTTCTGTTCTAGTTCTCAAGCAAATTTACAGCAGAGGTCATTCCTTTAGCAAGATTTCTAGAGGGAATTCTTCATCAAAACAGATGGGGTTTTTTTCCCCCATTGTAGTTTAAACTATCTTCCATCAATTTTTCTTCTCATTTCACTCATCTTATTATGACCTTCATAGGATAAAAGAACAGTACAGCCATGCCTTTTCTCTGAGTATTGTGCTTCTCAGTATATTATGTAGTTAATATTGATTATAAATCATGGTGAACTCAATGAATTCCTTCCTACTCCTGTACCTCTCCGTGACAGCCATTCTTGTGCTTTTTACCATGCTTGGAAATAGTACTATTTTTATATTTCTTCTACAGAAAGATTGTGAGTTCACTGTAGTTTTACAGATATAACAAACCCAGAAATATCCCAAACAAATTATCAAAGCACAAGATTATGAAAAGCTATTTTCTTCTCCCTAAAAAGAGATCAATAAATGCACATTAACCTAATTATCCTAACAATTGAGTTTAGCAATAGGATCTGACAGTGGATCATGTGCATTTTCAATCATTTTGTTAAGGACTGAGTTACCTTAAAAAAACCCCAAAATAATTTTGAAATGTAAGTTCTGTATAAACTTAATGTAAAACAGATTTTAAACATTGATGAATACATTCTTTAGATATTATATGAAGAAAATAGAAACTGGAAAAAAATCCTATAATGAAAAGCAAAGATAGTGATACATGAGGGAGAGTAAAACAGTAAAATGGAAGAAGCTTAGGTGTTTAAAACAACTTTTCTGTACCAGTTTAGAGCTTATGGATGGGAACATCTGGAGGGTCTGGAGGATGACAGTTAGTTTGAAAGAAACAGGGCAGTGGCAAAGGCAGGCATATTGTCAGCCCTCTCCTCTTGCCAAGAACTTGAACAAAAGTATCTTTCAGCATGAAGGAATGGAGGATATTTGACATATGTTAGTTGGGTTGATGTTTTTTGTGCAGTATTGTCAGAGACTACTAGAGAAGGTGTGCAGTTCCACCCAGAACCAAACAGGGATTATGGAGCACTGACTACTAAATGAAAATCTAAACTCTTCTTCATTGCTGGACTGAGAAGAAGCTAAATCATAACTTCTGAACAGAAAGATTTGCTTTAATAAGATCATTTTCTGGAGCAATACCTGTTCTGGTTTTCATTCATTTTCTGCACTGAAATGAAATCAAGCTCCTTCCCCCAACATTTTTTTTGTTTTCCCTGCAACAAGGTCCCGCACAAAATTTTCCCATACCCATTCTATATTTTAACAAAAGAAACATTGTGCAGGTACACATAAAGACAAAATTATAATATATGTGGCACAATTACAGTAGTGTGTTGTTTTGTTTTTTCAAGTTAAAAAAAAAATCTGAATGAGTTTCTGAGTGTCAACGGTTGATATTTTCTTAAAAAACAGAGAAAGTGGCTCAGCTCAGATTTCTGCAATGCAAGAAGACCTGAATAGCACCTTAATCTGCTAAAATCTCCCTCCATCACTACTTCTGCCTGGTAGGAGGGGCTGTTTCTTCTGCAGTGCCACAGGCTGTTTCCATCACCCTCGTCCAACTTCCCCCTCACTCAGACATGGCTCTGGATGGAGCAGGCACGTGAGACTGATGTTTCATTATGAGACCCAGAGCATGAAGTAGGGGGAGTACAAGGCATATGTGGGACAATCAGACAGGAACACAGCTACAAAACAAGAATAATCAGCAGCAGCCTGAGGAATGGGGCTGCACATAGTAGTTTTTGTCTGAAGATCTCAATGCACTTTGCCAAGTCTAATTAATTAATTCTCACAGTAGCCATGAGAGTTTTTAAATATTACAAGTAAGTTTTACAGAGGAAGATCTGAACTGACTATTGTTGTTCTTAGGGCACCTCAGGCAGTATCAAATTTACACCAGCTCATAACTGAAAGTAAGACTCCATCTATCAAGACTTTGCCTTGACCCTGTTAGGGACAGGAAAGATCCAGCAAAAACACAGAGAAGAGTGATGCAGGTGGTAAGTTTGGGTTGGGTAGGAAGATACTGTCAGAGAGTATTGCATGAGTATACACCTTATCCAGTTGTAAAAAGGATGAGAAGGTTTTTTGCAGGGTAATGCGGCTTTGTTGCCAACCACAACTGTGTTGAGAAAAGTAAGAGAGAACAGCATAGGGCCGGGCTGACTGTGAGAAACAGGAGAAGGGAGATGCTTTGAGAGTTTCTTCTGTCTAGAGTCTACATCACACAGCACTACATTTTGCCATTTAAAGCAACATTTTTTTCTTTGTAGGCTTTGGCTTAACTTGTCTCATTGTATCACCATGCCCAGGACACACTAACAGGATATACCGTCTGTTTGTCTCTCTCCAATTGTTCATGAAATCAAAAATTTAGAGTTATCAATCAAAAATATCGATTAAAGACAAACGAGTGACACACTTTCCTCTCAGAAGTCCCTACTTCTCTTTTTGTCTTATTCGTGCAATGGAAACATAAAGATAAAAGTGAATGTATTGTCTTTGTGTATCTTGTGAGCCACACAAGCACAGTGAATTCAACTATATAAGAAAATTGACTAAATTAATCTAGTTCAATGGGAAGAGTGTAGTGGCTTTAGCATCCTTTAGATTTTATTATCTTTTTATTTACTATGTATATATAGTTTGTCTGAAAATTATCACACCATTACTTTTCAAACTATTAAATACTACCTGATAGAAAACTTTTAAAATTATTATAATAACAAGGGTATTTTTCCTTCTATCTTTTTTTATTCTTACCAGAAAAATCACATTTTTAAAAAATTCTACTCTATTCCAAGCTCTTCATATTATGTACTCTTTTCTTCCTCATTGAAAATATGTTCTTGTTAGGAATACTATGGGAAATTATTAGGTTTTAATCTTAAATTTATATGAGAGACAAAATTTGTAAGAACAATTTCTTAAAACTGGCTAACTTAGACACGTCACATTATTTCCATTATATGGCAATAAAGGGGAGCTGACTATTGTTGGTAACAGCCTATAGTCTTTACTTTCTGATGACAACTACTGTGGAATCAATTTTATAATGTATTTTAGATAAAGTAACAGACAAAACAAACTAAAAAATACAGACTGCTAGTTTATATTTTTTATCCCTTTCATTATAATTTATTAAGAATTCTGGATGTGAGAAAGAATTGCATGCCAATTTGGTGTGCAATCGATGTAATTTGTTATGAAAATATATATGGCACATTCTGTAATATCTCATATATACATATATTTAACATTCAGCAATTATTCAGGAAGTTTGATAAAGTATGTATTCATTGAATTGATCAAAACTGGCTTCTCCTTTTATTCATTGTTTGGTTGTGGTAGATGAAACAGTATTTACTTTCTCTACAAGGAACAAGAAGAATTTTTCCTTTGGAAACAAGCAGGAGGTAAATACAAAGTTCATATTATTTGTCTTTGCTCAGCAATGGTTGCATTTTTCAAATTAATTTGTATGTAGTGCCACAGTATGTGTTGCTCTTTTTTTCCTAATTAAAACACAGCAAATTCAGACTATGTCTACCAAATTCAGATGTTGACAAGGTGTCAGTTTGTAAATAAACATTCTTAGGAGCAAGGGAGGTGAAACATTCAATTAGAGAGTGGACTGTCTCCTCAGATGCTACAAGGAACAATAAACTTTTATTATTTCATATTCTTTCAAAGTCTAGCACAGTCATCTTAGTAGAAAAGGCAGAATACTTAAAATTCATTTTGGTAATAATAAGTTCAATTTTGAAAGGTCAGATCTTCATCATTTATAATGGTTCAGTGAGTCAGCAATATTGTGGACTAAGAATGGGTTGGCAGGTCTGGTAGTATCAGAGTGGAGCCAGAAGGGCAGAATTGCCTCCTGAAAAATTCATGGGTGAAACACCTGGCTCAGTCATTTTGGTGAATAACAACTGGATCTCTGCTTTGGGCGTAACTGGTAAGGTCTGGGTAGGTAAGAGGGCTGGTGTTGGTGCCAGTCACAGCTGGCTCCAGGTGAGCAGCAATGGATGGAATCAGCCTGTCAGACACCAAAGCATCAACTCATGTGAGGATGATGCAGCACCGCTGCTTAGATATATTTGGGTGAATGTAGTGACTGTCACACACAGGAGATCCAGGAAGAGACACCTGAGGAAACACAAAAGGCAAAATGAGAGGAGACAGGTGAGGATGCATATGAGGACGCAGAAAGGAGATGTGGGTGGGAGCACAGGAGGACACACAAAAAGGAGTTGTTTGATGAGAAATGTGGAGAGATGTGTTTAGAGGAACAAAATGGAAGAGTCATTGTGGGGAACAATCCTGGAGATGCACTCCTAGGATGAGGTGCTCTGGGACAGAATAGGGCCCTCTAAGGGGATGTGGAGGAGCCAACCCTGCAGGGACTGAAACCTATGGAGAAGCCCAATATAAATCTTTTTTGCCAACAACAATCTCCAGACAGAAAAGGGACTATAAGGGAAATATGGACATTTTCTCGCTCTAGTAAGATATGAACTGACCTAATTTATCCAGACCTATAACAATTTGGGGGTATTTCAAATGGTTTTTACCTGCTTTTGCGAAGGATGAGATTAAGGTATGTTGTGGGATATGTCCCAGTCTTCCAAGATCAGAAATAAGCAATAATAAGAAACAATTCTAGTAAGATTAAAAATAAGCAGTCTTTATTGTAGCAACACAAAGCCCCTCTTTTCCTTCTCCATGGAGATACCTGACAGTGATCAAGTAGTAAATATTACCTGTTCTGTGATAAAATACATTCTCTGAGTTGAAAACCCAAGTATTTGGGATTTTTTAAAAGCAAAACCACTATTTCATTGATGGATTGTTTTTAGAATATTATGTGGTTGGCACCATTGAAAGAAATCCCTGGGAGTATAGTTCAAGCAAAGCCTTTGGTTTTGGTGTTTTGCTGATTCCTAAATTTTTTTTTCTTTGTTTTGAAATGGTGAATGCTTCATTGCTCTTCCATGTGCCAATGTATTATTGTGCCAATAATAAAAAAGTGAGTCATTTGGGATGGGAAATATTTTCAAATATGCAATAACATAACTGTGCTTCTCTAAAAAAAGGGAGTTGAAAAAAAATTGAAAAAAAGTTGAAAATTATTAAAGAAGTGAAAGAAGTTATGGATTTGTTCAACAAACCAAATTTTCAGTTAAAAATATGCTTTCTCATGTTATTAATTTTCTAACTTTTTTTCTAGCTTAAGCAAACCAAGATAAAATTCTCTCAGTGATTTTTTTAATGATCAGATCTTTGAAAGCTCAATCAAGATGTAGAATAGCATTTATTATAGGCATACTCTGTTGTCTTTTTTCTTAAGAAACTTGATTATCTAGTGTTTCTATCTCAAAATTAAAGGGAAATAACAGCTACAGAACAGTTGTTCCACAGTTATAAATATGCTATGATTAAGAATAATTTCTAGATGCTCATTTTCTGAAGGGCTATGACACATTTAGAGAACTATAGAGATCTAACCTCAGTCCCTGTCAATGTTCACATCCTAGGAGCCATTCCTTTGAATGAAACTTATGTTTAACTTCTTTCCTAGATAGATGCCAGTCGCATCTCTTAACAGCTTTTTATCATCATTGTATGTGTAGAACTCATCTGAAATTTATAAATTAAGGATTAGCACATCTAAAAATGCACCTAGATATATTTAGCTGAACAGAATTGACTTTAAGTTTTGTATGATGTAAAGAAGGATGGAGCACACCTGTCACTTATGAAATCGTGTTCAGATTTGTGTCCAGTTTTGGACCCTTCACTACAAGAAGGACATTGAGGTGCTGACTATGTTCAGAGAACAGCAAAGAAGCTGGTCAAGGGGCTGAAGCACTGTATTAAGCCTCGAGAAAAGAAGGCTGAGTGGGACCTTATTGCACTCTGCAACGACCTGAAGAGAGACTGCAGTGAGGTTGAGTGAATCTCTTCTCCCAAGTAACCAGCAACAGGACAGGGGGAAATGGCCTCAACTTGCTTCAGAAAAGGTTCAGAATGGCTGTTAGGAAAGACTTCTTCACCAAAAGAATGTCAACCACTGGAAGAGGCTGCCCAGGGAAGTGTTTGAGTCACCATCCCTGGAGGTATTTAAAACATGTCCAGATAGAGCAGTGAGGGACATGGTCTAGTCTTTGGCTTGGCATTGCTGGGTTAATGGCTGGACTCAAAGATCTTAATGGTCATTTCAACCTATATAATTCTATGTGTGAGTGTAAATATATTTATGTATTGTGCAGCATAAACAAGAGAAACAATTAATAAGAAGGAAGCACATAATATTAATTAAAATTTCTTATGCTTGATAACAAAGAAATAAAACCCTGAAAAATAAAGATTTTAATAATGATTTTCTTTCTGAAGAGAAAAAGCTACTTATTGATCTATTAATTCCAGCAGTAACCAATCAAATTTCGAATTTTTTCATGCTCTCAGTTTCTCTTCCTTTCTAATTTGCTTTTCATTTGATTTGCTTTCCTCCCTAGTACGTGACAGATTTGTGACATCAAAAGCAAGGCACCTTTAACACTACAATACACTGTTCTCCCTTCAGTTTTCTCCAGTTTGCTGGAGAGTTAGTGCTGGACAGAACACAGACTTTATTCCTATGGTTGGTGAAAGAACCTGGGAAAATGAGAGTTTCACAGTAAAACTTCATGGGAACAGATTGATGACAAGTCCTTACTCCTTTTAAATCTTCTCATGACTAATTAAAAAATGCTGGGATTCGATCTTCAGAAGTAGTAAATATGTGCAGCTTCATTAGTCTTCCAGTAATAATGAAACATTGTGCAAAGCAACTTTATAAATAAATAGATCTGATGAGTGTTTGGGCTTTCTTCAGGAAACTGCTGATTAATTATGATACAGATTGTTTATTAATTTTGTTTCTCTAGAGTAGTCATATCTTGGGAAATGTAATTGTGGTGCACAGCCTGTGTTCTGAACATATGAAAGTTTTAATCTTCCTCTTGCAGAGTCCCTCAGACAAAATTGTTCCTGTTTGCAGCTGCCATTTACACACAGTATTTGCACACAAAGCCAAAACCAAGCACGACGTGGTTTCAAGCTACTATGCTGCAAGGCTTGCAGCAACAGCATATATAGTAAAACTCTTCAGAGTACTTATTAAATTTTTCTGAAAATATTATTAGAGGGATTTGGTACTAAAAGATGTCTATAGACCTCCTTGAAGTCTATAGTTTACAAGCGCAATGGAGTTCTGACCATAATCTGTGGGCTGTAGACAGTGGCATTAAAACACTGCTTACTTCTCTCAAAGGGCCAGTGTGAAAGTAGAATCACTGTATAATATTTTCAAAACACTTTGAGATCCTCACATAAAAAGAACATAGCTGTTCAAAGTACTTTTTTTTTCCAGTAGGGAATGTTTGTGACTTTGGTTTCAGTGTCCACATCTATTAGGCTCTCATATGTTTCCAGAATTCAATTAGATCCCAGTATGTATTTCCTGAGAAAATCTTTTAAATTAATAAAAAAAATAAAATATACTTGGTTACTTGTATATAAACCAGGCCTTTCTATCCTTGGTGATGATATTGTACTGTAACTGTGGTGTCATAACCACTAATGGAGAAAAAAAGCTGGAGTACATGTTGTCAAGAAATCTTTAGAAACCAATTAAGTGAAGTTTGTCAAACTAAAGAGGCCCTAACCTACAGGGAGAGCTAATAGCTTTCTTTCAAAGACAAAGTTACAGCTTAGTGTAGGGCCTCTGCAGCACATCTAGTTCTTGTTGAAATAACCTACTTATAAAATGCCAAGATTTGTTTTGTTTCTCTTTTTAGTTTTGTTTCACTAATATTTTATTTTAGTTAAAATTTTGCTTGGCTAACATGACAATGTGTGTGTGTGTGTTTAATTTTGCCAGCTCTGTAGATATAAACTTTCTCCTAGCTAATATCACAAAATGTAACAAGGAGTTAAGTTGGAGTCGCAAAGTCTGCAGTTCGTAACTTGACATCCTGTCTTTGCAGAGTCCACTCTGCAGCTGACACAAAGCTCTATTTAATGTGCTGCCAATCACTTCTAGTCAAGTACAGTACCGTAAATCCTCGAGTACTCTTTCAAAATGATTTTGTTTATATCTTTTTCCATTTAAGCTGTTTCTCTCTCGCCATACAGTGATGTGTAAATCCAAGCAAAATTGCCAGTATTGGCTCCAGGAAAAAAAGTTATCCTTTAAATTGCTTTCATCTTCTCTGATAGACTTCTAGGAAGCAACCAGCTTGCTAAGGTGTAAGAGAGAGGCTATGAAGTCTCTACGTAAGCTACAAATAATCAGAAATGTACTGTTAAATATATATTACTAGTGCAGATTTGAAGGACAAAAGTTCACAGGTAGTTATAGAAGAGTTTAGCTATGGCTAATAGCATCAGTAACTCGGTTGTACTTGATTATTCATGTGACACTTTAGGTGAACCTTTTCTTAGCCCTCCTCAGTTGTCCCCTACTTGGTCAGCTTTGCACCTACATGGGCTGATTCGCTTGATTCAGTCTTAATTCCTACCAGCTTTCCTGGTTTTTCTTCCACCATTTTGTGACCCACTCATATCATCATTGATATTATCCTTTTCTCAGCCTCTCCTGTTTAACAATTCTGTGCCTTCTTACAATCTCTCAGGTTCGTTCCCTTTGCTTTATCATTTTTTGTTTTTTCCCCAATCATACCAAGAAGACTTTCCTGCACATTATGCTGCTTCTTCTTTCTGCAGGTCTGTCCCAGCATCATCAGTCACAGTGGCTACATGTGAGGCTCCTGCTCTCAGCAAGAAGCAAATGTCTGCACTTATCACAACTACGCTGACTTCCTTCACTTTGTACTCGATCTCCTGCTCCTTAGATCTGTATTCATCCTAGCTGAACAAATCTTATCCCAGTTAGCACAAACTGAGCTGCCATGATGCCATTCTTCAAACCCTTTTATTCTTTCTGTTTCTCTCTTTTTCTCACAATATCCTGTCTTATCTCCTTTCTCTCTCCCACTGGTTCCAATACATCCACTCTAATCTCCTCCCTCTTTCCTGATGGCCTTTTACAGTACAGAACCACACAGAGAACTACTGTTCAGCAAAACCAGTACTGTTCAGCAATATGGTTCTGTGTTTTCTATCATAGAAAAATGTCTGCTTGATTCTGCTTTATTCTACAAACTTTGATCTTCTTTTTGTCAGTGTGCTCACTGAGACAAATGTTTTCAATAGTTATTCTGTACTAATTTCTAATCATATTCTATGCTTTTTCAAACCCACTCTATATGTTCAATGCAATTGAAATTACTGTCATCTAATTCCCTAAATACCTTCTCAACCCAAAACTCTGCAATGTCTTATATTAGCAAAGCTAGTTGTTTTCTGCTTGTTGTAAGCAGGACCTCTCTTGATTTCATGTTTATTCTGGTTTTCATGTTTCCTTTTTGATTGGTCTTCCACTTTTTGACTGATTAGTCTCTATCACCTCCAACGGATATCTCAGGGTGCTGCAAAAGTCAATTTCTGTTTCCTTTTTTTGTAGCATTAATGGTGGCTGGGGCAAGAACCACCCCCTCTCTGTGATAAGGGAAAAGCCTGAGTTTCTGTGCATTGCTGTCCAATGAGGAAGGGGAATGATGGAGAAGCACCAGACATGGGAGATAATCTGAATGCTAGCCTGACTTCTTATACCACTGTTCTCACTTGCAGACTCTTAATCAAGAGCAGCTATGCAACATGTTTTGAAAGCAAAACCTGACTTTTTCCTTTTGACCAAAAAAAAATGCTGGGCTACATCTCAGGAATCCTCATCAATTACTACCTGCCAACTCCAGGTCAATGTGCCTGAGGACGTAATTATAAAATTTTGCTTCTCTCTACAATTATCATTAAACTTTTTTGCAAAATTTTTTTCTTCCCCTGTAGTGGGAAAAAGCTGCACCCACACTGTGGGAGAAGTGCACTTATGTCATCACAGATGCACACTGCAGTTAGTGCTGGATTGCACAGAGAAAAAAATCCTAAGAAGCTTCCTGGTAATCCTCACAAACATTGATAGGAAGACCTGTTCCCCACAGCTTCCTCTTCATCTACGCATCCAAGAATTCTTAAAAAAATTTTAGTCAGAAACGGTGTAATAAAAGAATCAAGACACACAAAGTTTCATGTGCAGGACCAGGAGCGTGAAGCTCACTGTGGAGTTCCTCCATCCTTTATAATGGGCACAGGCAATGTCACCATTACAGCCATGATTTCCATCTCTATTATTATCTTCAATTTGATCATGTATCTAGATAAATACTGTTGTGAAAAATATGTCTATGTTTAGCTGATTCTCTATGACACTCTATTTCCTGAGCATTCATAATTGTCCAGTCCTTTCTGTCAGTTGAATATTGCAGACATCCACTGTTGCAGTAGCTTTTTTTACAATTTTGAGAAATGACATAAGCTGACACCAACCCAGACTGCACCTGTGAGTATTTCTACTACTTCCATTGTACAACAAATGTTAATTTGGTAATTATATTTGGCATTGGATGATTCTTTTCATTCTCAAACTATAGACTGTTGCTTTTAAAATTTCCCATGAATTTACAGACATTTAACAATTTTCTTCAACTGGACAAGTCTTCACCAGACACTTCTTAAATTTAAAAATAATGATGTTCATGCTCTTTACTATGCTGGTCTTCATCATCCTCTTCAAACATTTCAATATCCCTACATTTGCAACAGAAATCAGTATATTTAAATTTCTCATAAAACTATGATTTGCAGAACGCCTATGGAGGACTTAGCAATGTTGTCTCATTGTTTTCTTATGAATGTCATCTGTGTGTTTCTGCATGTTCTCTCATACTGTAGTGGGTCCATAAATTCCTTGCGACATGATCTGTCTTCTTGGTTTGTGTTTTAAAACGTCTGACCATAGGAATATGGGCAATGAATAGCAGACAGATATAGCAATAATGGTGTCAACAGCAAAAACACTAATGATGTCAGCTCTAGCCTGGTGGTTTCAGAACTGGTTCTAGATCATGTTGCTGATTTTGCTGCTGAAACATAAGAATTGAGTAAGAGTTGCTGAAGACACATATAAACAGAAATAACACTTTTGCAGTTCAAATCTGTACCTCGGGTGTTTCTGTAGTAAGTCAGAGTCTGATGAGTGTATTTTTGTCCATGAGGCAAAGAGTGATGAGATTCCTCAGCAAGTGATAGCATTGGTGCTGAAGTGATAGACTTTTGATTGGCAGTGAAAATGTCAGCAAATCTTCCATTTCCAGGTGGTTTCATGACATACAGTTAAATTAAGCTTATCTGTAGGCATTAACCAAATTTTAAAAAACAACAGCAAGAAAAAGAATGATACGTTGGATTTTATTAGTATAAAACTTGCTTAGGGATCATCATGCTATGCAGTATCCCTTGAGTGACATGATTGTACCTGATTGTGCTACTTCTGATGGGTTGGAGGGTGCGCTTAGGGGACCAGAGGAATAATATATTCTTTTTGGATCAGGTGAATAGAGAAGATTTTCTTTTGAAATTGCTAAAATTCATTCATAATTTAGATGAAGATATTACTCTTAAAATATTACCATTTTCAGTGGGAAATCTATCTGTTTGGACAGTGAAACCACCAAAAATTTGTACTAACATTGATGTCCAAATAATATAATAATAATGCAAATACTTACAGACTTTCACCAGCTATTATAAAAATTAATAAAATTAGCACAATAAAAAGAAATAAATAGATAAAAAATGGAAAATTCTCTTGTCTAGACAAAAGTCAGTGTATTATGCAAAAGTTTTGTAGTACATGAAAATTTGTGATGTGTTTTTACATGGCTTGGCTAAATAGATTATCCAGTATGGTGTCCGAATAAACATACTGGCAATAGCTGGTATTTGGTACTGCTCTCCCTTTTAGCATTTAAAATGCATATCAGAGCACTAGAGGATTACTGTTCATAGCTCCGTGACTTTTGGCGGTCAGAGTAACATTTTCTGTGAATGTTCCAAAGACTGGCACACTAACAGCTCTGTTCTAAGTCAACTATGTCTGCCAGAACTACAAGTCATCAGCAAAAAATATGATAAGCATAGAGATTCAGACTTTATTTTATATTTATATATATACATATATAACCATATGCCTATTTACTGTGCACTGTCATTTTTTATTTAGAAAGACACAGAGAGTAGGATCTCTAAGATAACGTGCAATTGACTGATTTGACTTTCTTTTAGTTCAACTTTAGGATATTCTCAAGACACTTTTGAAGAGAAATTATTTGGTTTTGCTCACAATATTTCATGAAGTGCTAGAGATAACAGAAGCCTTTGTTTAAAAACTTTGTAGGGAAGAGTTTTCTGTTGGATTCATACGTTACATGAATATTACCCTTGTGTTTTTATGCCTGTTGTCAAATTTGAATGATCACTTTTCTGTTCACCACTATACGGCTTCTAAGGATGTGCAAAAGAGTTTATCAACATTGTAGAGTGTTTCATAGCTTATAGAGGGTGATAAGCAAGAAGGTAAGAAGGCATGTCATTTGTAATGAAAGGCAAGGTAGTGCTTCAGTCTTTAGGTTGTCATTGAGATTTTCCCATTAATTTCAAAATTTGTAGCCAGGACACTGAGGTTTTTTGTTTCTGATACTGATTCTACCTATTTTTTACTCTGGTTTTATGAATATGTCTTCAGATCATCTTTACCATGAAGTAGCGGTTCCAAAATGCTATATTCCCATTAATCTGGCTTCCAGGAAAAAAAGAAAAAAAATCAAAATACTTCAAGAACACTAGATTTTGTAAACTGCAGGAAAATTAATTCAGGAAGGACAAGGATCCAATTCTCATCTTATTTTCATTTCCATTGACCTGGACTTTTAGTCATTCATTCATTCATTCACATCTACAGCTAAGATATGCAGAATGTTTCTGCTAGAAAATAATTTTTGTAAGAACCACAACAATTTTGGACAGCCAGAGCAATTGCATTTATAAATGAAGAGACATGCTAATGATCACTTCACAACTGAAATAGATGGTTTCAGAAACAGACTGATCTCACCAGATTTAGAGGTCAGCAATCTAAAGGGTTGAGGTAATAGTTTTCCAGGTGGCAGAGAAATATCAGGCAGTTTCTAGTCAGATATGGTATCTGACAGTAGCGATAATTCTATTAGTTCTTCCTTTCCTCTTCCCTTCCTTTTTTTTCCCCCAAATATAATTGTTCAGTGACAATAATGAATGACATTCATGGACGAGTCAATGGCAAGTTAATTTTTTGTGCCTTAAAAACTTAGTAGTTTTGAACCATTAAATTCTTTAAAAGTTACAGGTATGAAGTAATTGCTTGTAGCACAGCCCCAGATTCTGAACTACAAATTATGATATTTTTTCTACTTAGGGATATTTTCTGGATACTCTTTTGGACTGAGGGAAAGAGAGAGATATGCATTGCCATATCAAACTCATCACACTAAAGCATGCATTTTATTTCCGAAGTTACCATCTTATATTATAGATTTTATACATAATTTTGGAGTTTGCCATAGATTCCATATTAAGTTGCTTAAAAACTTACTATGTCAGTACTTGCCCTTTTCGTTGTCTTCATCAGTGTTGTCCAAAATAGCTCTTCCCAAGATGATGTATTGTGGGAAGATGTACTGTTTTGATGAGTTTTGTTGTACTTTGATTTCAAGCCTTTTGTATTTTTCAGTATACATTGTTGTGTATAAAATTATTTTCATTTAACAATATATAATTTCAATATGATAAAGAAGAGTATAGAATATATAAAAAAGCATATACCTTCTTGATTAGATAACATTTAAAGCTTTTTCCAATAAAGGAAAGCCTGCTAACATCAATTATACATTTTATAAAATTTATTTATTCTTTTATAAAGTATTAGTGAATCAGTTTTATATACTTTAGAAATATATGGTAGGAAAAGGACCTCAAAAAGAGCACATTTTTAGCAGTTTAAAATAAAAGACTTTGCTTGTCCAGCTCTTCATGTGAACCCAAATTAGCATTCTGTGTTCATCTTGAGCTTGGATAGATTTGAAGCCTTTCATGTCTAAAACTGCATGATCAAGGGCAAAATCTTTTGCTAGCACTGGAATCTGGAGGGGGAAACAAGACATGCACACATGGCTTTATCACTGTGTGTTTTACTGCAGAGACCATGAAAAAAATCTCCATTGTGTTTTATTTAATTAAAGCACACTGCCCCCTTTTGAATTCCTTTTTAAGAAAAAATAAATCCTTGCTCATTAAAGATGTAGAGACCTATGATATATAGTCTCTTGCCACAATGCTAGCTTTAAATATACTTTAAACAGCTTACAAATGACAGATCCTATATAAAATAATTTGATAGTCCCATAATTAATTAAATTGCAGGAACCTTGCCTGGGTAAGAATCATGTTTGAGTTTGTCCCTCTTGAAATATTATCTTCTGATTGGCTTGGATTTTCACTAGCAGGCAATGTGTATGGGAATTACAATGCAACACAAATGCATCTTTCTTTTAGTTTCATCTATGGCTTCACATTTGTGAAACTATTGACTGAAATTTTGTATGAAGGAGAATCATCTACTTTATGTATTTACTACATCCAGTCCTATTGACTGTCTATCAAAACATTGCAAATAGATTTGGCCTGATGTTAAACAAGTTTGATTATGAGAACTTTTTGAGTGAAATTTTAACTTGGAAATCAGTGTGCCTGTCCAATTCAGGTGAAATAGGAGAAGCAAAATTAAAAAAGATAGTAGTAAGAAAGGCAAATGTAGTGGAGAAGTGGAGAGAGGGGGAAAAACATTGAAAAACAAAGATTATAGTGAAGGAAGAGACTGAAACATACTATTTATATTATATCCATGATAGAAAAAAAATGCCAAAGTCTAAGGGTAAGTGGCTGTGTACACATGCACATCTGAAGGAAATCAAGTCATCATTTTAATATGCACCTGTAAAAGAATTATCTTTATGTAAAAACAAAACTAACAAAAACCATTGACAAAAATTAATCTGAAATATTTATATGTGAAAAGTAAACTTCCATAGCAAACTCATTAGAGTTACATCAGAAGGAAAAGAAGAGCAGCAACTTACCAGATTTTTGAGAACACAAAACATTTTTTAGGATATAAACCTTTGGGAACACTTTACTGCAGAGAAATTATTTTAAGCAATTATACAAAAATTTTAAAAGTCTTAATAATTTCTCGTTTTTCTGCTACTATGTCAAGTATTGAATAAAATCTATCTCAAAATTTCAAGAAGTTTTTGAACAAATATTAAAAATAATCTCTGACTTGAAAACAGTTACTTGGAACTTAATCTTTTGTTTTGAGCTTTTTCACATTATTTTCTCATACTATTTGTCTAGTGACCACAGTTCAGTTGTGTAGTTATGTCTGCAGAAAGCTAATTTAGTGTGACTGTTTGACAGAAGTGTAAACACACATTTTATTGCTTTCTGCAATAAATAAAACAAAAGTGATCATAACATTGTTAATTGTCCAGAACTGAAACAGATTTATATCTTCAATAAGATTAATACTGAATATGCAATATCACTAAGATTTAATAAGACGATTAATTTCAAAAGTATATGAATTTAAAATAATATACATTAACAGATATAAAAAATTTAGAAACATTTAGAAAAATTTTTCATATTGTTATCTAAGAATATGATCCACAGAGTCGCTGAGAAAGTTTGCTAGGATACGAATGTTTCAAGAAAAATTGAGAGACTCCATCCAACACTCCAGTACTGTCAGCATCCACAGTAACTATGACCTTTCCTTTACCACACCCTTCAAGTGTGGAAGTGCCTCTCTAAGCCATGGTCTAAATGAGCCATAGGAATTTTAGGCAGTGTGCTTCATTAATTTGCTGAACTTCACAACACCTACGAGATTCACAGAGGCCATTTCTTGTGATAGATATTTCATAGTTCTCGTCTGGTCATTTTACCTTCTGCCCTCCATATCTCAGGAAGATCTATGGAGAGGGCACCTATGTTCCTGCATGGAGTTCCAATGGCTTGAGTGAGGATTGAAACAAACTGAGTGTCACCATGATTCTAACAGCAGGTGCACTGCAAAAAGGAGCAAATACTAAACCAGGATAATTTGTAGACTCACGTTCTAGAACGTGCTAATTGAAAAATTTTCTACCTCCCTTCAGGACTACAGGATGCACAACTGTTTCATATTTTGATAAGGAAAATACTTAAAAAAATGAAATCAAACTGAATTGGATAGTCTGACAGTGGTTTTTTGTGATACTGTGATATTGAGAGACTTTGCCAAGCTTATGCATCGTTAATGGTAAAGAGTTTTTTGTTGGGATGTCTAAGTGAAGACTAATAAGGAGGAAAAACATGGCCAAGCACTGGTCATTCTTTAGCACTGAGTGGCAGTAAGACTTGAAATGTTCACGCTGCTTAATTCTGTAAAGCATGGGCTAGAAAAAGAAGGGCGTAGAGACTGGAAATGGAAATACTTGAGAAGCTGTGAGCTTGTATGCAAACCTCCTCAAAAATCTAACACCCTTCATAAATCTCCTTTCCACTGAACAGAAAAAAAATAAATGGCAGATGTCCAGGAGTACTCTAACACAGGGTGGGATTCACCTTCACTTCTCTGTTCATTACTTTCTATTCAGCTCTTAGGGGGGTGTGGCTCTGCATGTATCACTATAAAAGTGAAATACGGAGGAGCATAACAGAATTTAGCTGTGTTAATTTATTATGCTTGTTTTAGCCCACTCCTTAGTAGCTACTGTAAGAATAAGAGAGAGGGTAGGCTGCTTTGCTGTGACTGCCATGCTTCTACCTGGTTAAACAGCCCACATTCCTTATTGCACAGTTTGAGCATCTTTTCTTTTAGTTCATCTGCCAAGATGCTAGTGGTAAACCATCGTTGAATGAAAGCTGTATTAGATCAAGACTGACACTTCTGTATTTTTGTCTTTGGAGTCTTGCCCTCATTTCTCACATTTGATACATATACATGATTTTTTTTGTCTCACAGCATCCATGTCCATCTGTTGCAGTGGCATCATGCCCAGCATTCACAAGTTGGTCAGATTGCTCAGCAGGATATAGCTTATGATAATTCTAGGGGAACAGTATTACAAACACTGGAATTCCCTCCCCTGAAAGGCAAACTGAAGGATCAGTATTGCATGACTCATTACAACAGGTTGCACCCATCAGCTTTACTGTGCCATAGACCAGCTGAAGAGAGGAGAAAAGGAGATGCAGGCTTCTCGGGCATGGTGACAGTGAAAAGAAAGTATCCTTTATTTGGAAAAGAGATCCTGCAATTCACATGAAGGTTTTATTTTCTATAACAGGAGAAGAATTACTGCAGACCTCATTTGTGATCTACATGCATACGAATTGCAGCTATCACTTCCACCTCAGCATTAACCTTCACCATAAATGTAACTTTCAGCATAAGGTCACTTCTGGCTTTAGAGATTGTGATATTTGGAGTTCCAATTTGTCAGCAACAACAAATAGTATTTAAGCAAGTAATGTTTTTTTTCATGTGTGATAACTGGGGTGAGTCCCCACTGCAAGAGATGAACACATTAATATGAAATTAGCAGACTGTAAGTTATTTTACTATTTAAGATTATATCCCTTTGTATAAGGGTTTTATATATGTTGGGACTGTAGAAGTTGTCTCATCAGCAAAACTGAGTGTCAGCTTGAACTCTAAGACAACTGAAGACATATTTAAAAAAGAATATTTTTTTATTGCATCAAACATTCAATTTAAAAGCACACTAAAAAAAGCAGCTCTTGTTATTTTTATTCTATATGGTTTCCCTGTTAGTATTTTTCAAATATTGAAGTTACCGTGTCCGTAAAAGCAGCATAAGACTGTATTGATTTATAGAAACATTGATTTTAGGGAAAGAAGGAACTATTATGGTTACCTTACTTGAGGTCTTGTGTAACACAAGACTAAATGATTCATGTTTCAAGACATTGCTGGAAGTTTCACTTGCAGTAAATCCTGCCCTTTCAGTTTATAAAACCTATGAAATTCTAATGGATCTGGATTTCTGTACCAGTTATGTATCGACATGTGAAAAGAGGGGAAATGAACTTTTGAGAGTTCCTACACAGTAAAGAAAGACAGAAATAAATCAATTGTAAAAAATTACTCAAGTGAAAATGGCATGCAAACACACAAAACTTACACAGGGCTATAAATGGAGCAGACTTTTTTCTTGCTAAAGCAGACATAATACGAACATGCAGAAGGTCCCTTGCTACAGTAACTAAGGAAGGGGGAATATGAACAAAATTTTGCAGGACCAGGACAGAGATTTTTCAACTCCTTGCCTAAAACACAAGAGACTATTACATCTACATAAGTGATTTAAACTTCCAGGGACTGAATTGATAGAGAAATATTATTCAAATATGGCACCATTTTTTTCCTTTTGTTTTGTATCTGATATATAACTTATGAGGATTTTTAATTATACTAACATGAATTTCTTAGATAACAAATATAGCCTGTCAAAGAACTAGTGTCCATTTAATCCCAGGCAGAATTTGTCTTCATAATGAAAGACTTTATGCAGACCAGTCAAAATTAGTCAAAATTTTGTCCTCAGTCAAAATCACATTCTGTTTTAATGCTTCATTATTATCTATAATTCTAGACGTACTACAACATATTTCACAATCCCTGATAACAAACAGAAGAAAGGAAGAAGTCGGGATTTTAAGAGTTGTCTTTGTGTTTTTGGACAGATACAATTCTCATGTTCTTCTATAACTAAATACATGTTTAGGTGATTCATAAAAATTACCATATTTTATGGAAGAATATAGATGAAAGGATATTAAAGCATATTCTGCCCCTAGACAGTCTCCAGCTCTGGGCAACAATCTTTTTTCCTCTTACAATTCATTGGTTTATGCTTTATTTCACTTTAAAACATATTTAAAGTAATGCATTTTAAACATTCACTGCAAAATCCTTTCTGTTACAATAGCTTCAATGCCTTAGACTGAAAAGTGAAAATCAAACAAGTTAGTGGGGACATGGAGACAAAGAAGAGAAAAGATTCTGTGATGAACTGCTCATGACAAATGAAATTGCTATTTTAAAAAAAAATTATTATGCTGACTCAGATTACTAATATCTCACTCAAAAAATATTTCAGTACCTTCATGCCTTTGACCTTTGCTGGTCATACCAAACAGTTTGCAGAAGCCAGCTCTCTCAGCCTACTCTTCTAGGTCTGTTGTGGTGACTCATCTATTCAGAATACACCATGGTATCATACCACTGTTGATGCAGTGGTACATGAGGTCCTCAGAATAACTTCTCTTCCCTCTGAGCTCTGATAATGCCCACCATTAGGGAAGGTGGAAGACAAGCATCACTTTTTTGAGAAAATGATTCATTGTGAATGGCAGCATAGTGAAGGTTTCAGAAATTCTGTGATAGACCCAGAGACATCAAACACTCACTATAGAATAAAGTTTCTGTTCAAGGGAGAGATATCACAGACACATACATATGTGCTCAGCTTTGCACATTCAAATTATTCTTAAAAAGTGATTGGTTCAATCTGTCAATCAGTTTCAAGACTGAAAGCATACTACAGACTATGCCTCTGGAGACAGTTTTTCCATAGGTGGCATCCTGAACTACCTCAATCATCTTAAAGATTTTGCTTTATTATGCTGGAACTTCTGAGAGATATTTTTAACTCTTCCAGGAAAAGAAACAAAAACAAACAACAAAAAGGCAAAACAAAACCCACAAAACTATAGCAAAATAGCTAAAAATACATACTCAGAGATCCATTGTTAAGGATTACCATGAGTTCCCATCTCATCTATTGCTTCAGGATATGAAAAATCAAGTTGACTTTTTGAGGTCTTTCAATTCAATCCTAAAAAGGGCTGTTGGGATTTTTAAAGTTTTTTTTAAACCTGAAATAATTTTCTTTCACTTGATTTCACTACAAAACATTGCTACTACAGTCAGAATTTTAAAGGCAGTGTGACAATGAGAATTTCTGGGGGTGTTTGGCATTTTCTTACAGTGCTACTTTAGAGAAGGTACATCTCAGATCAGCCTTAAAAAGAGCTTGCTCTATAATGTAATAGGATTTTCTTCCTTTTGCTTTTTAATTGTGAGAGAACTAAAATTATCTGTAATGAAAATTGCCACCATCCTGTTTCTAGAACACTTTAAGTTTCTCTAACACCTTGCAATGACAATGCTTCTTATTTTTCCCCACTGCTGTTAAAAAGTCCATTCACTTACGCTGGCATAAGCCTTTATTACATTTCTCCCCTCATCTATCCTTCAGTTAATAAAACCATAGGTGGTAATTCACAGTGTTTGTGTCCCATTTCTGTGTACAATATGTGTGTAACTGCAGTGGTGGAGGGAATAATCAATGGACATTAACTATGTTAAACAAGAAGCATTGTATCCACAAGCATGAACCACAGATTCCCACAGAAATTCTCTAAATCAAGTGTTGAGTAGATTTTTGTCTTCCTGGCTATTTTGTTATCTCTCTTGTAAGACCCTTGGTTTTTTTGGCAGTTCTGAACAGATATTGTGATAGACACCATGGTAAACAGCTCTCTTATTGTATTTTGTACTAGGATATTGAGCATTTTCCTGAGCAAAGTGCAATGTGATGCCAAGTATTTCCATCCCCTGCAGCTTCTTACAAAGGGAACCAGTCCACAGCTTGCTAATAGAGATGGAGGAGCTCTTCCTTGTAAGCTTTCAAAATAATCCATTTTAAAAGACTGTTTCAGCATAATAAATGCTTGGTGACTTGAAATCTCAGTGGGTTTTGAAGAAACAAATACTGTACTGTATATGCGGAATCTGTACAATTTGAGCTCTGCACTTGAAGTACTGTAGACCTGTCCTTGCACTGATAATAACAGCCTTTTCAGGAACAAAAGAAATAATCTATAGTTACAAATAAGAAACCAGAATTAGCTCTGATGTAATACTTCTTTATACATAGCTTACTTTCTACCCTTGTTATAACTGGACACATCAAACATAACCACGGCATTGATACAGACGTAGGATGCACAACGGAGGAAAAAGAAACATGAATTAAAGAAACACTGTGTTTGTACCAAGCTTATGCTGTTTAAGTATTGCAACTGTGGTTGAAGTTTAATGGCTCTGTGTGAGGCTCTGAATTTTTCTTTCCCTCTCTCTTTGTTAGGTTAATTCAGCTTCAATAACAAGTCTTTTCTGTCCTGCTACCAAATACCTCCAAATGTACAGCAAGGGAAACTGGCATTTCAAATTAAGGGAAACAGTGAACCAAAACAAGAACACAATAAAAGAAAGAGCAGGGTGATACATGTAAATGATGTACTCACTGGGAACTAACAGTGGTAGCTTGCAGTGAAGGGATTTAGCTCTCTGTTAATTCAACTGATAGGGAGACAGGCATATTTGGGAAGAGTCTTGGCCAGGTTCCTTAAGCTTACAAAAGCTTTAGTGGTTACATCATTGGGGGGAGTGGGGGTGGGAGGCTTTGGGATTTTTAAAAAAATGTGTTACTGTAGTTAATCTGGTAAATAGAGAAACAATTCACTTTAATATGATGGAGATACTCAACTTCATTAAAATTCATCTTTTAATAATAATCTATCAATTCAAGACACTTGAAGTATTTTCATTTTAGCAAAATAGAGGGTGAGACTATCTCTCTGTACTTCATCTACCAGTGGTTTTGTACAGTTCATTTAGGAGTCCAGCAGCAAAGAATTAGGGTACAAAGTCTGATCAAGGGGGAATGTATTCGCTGGCCAGCTTACTGCATGTGAGTTTCTTCTGCATAGTAACTGCCTATAGTACCATACTGGAGAGGGATTAAGATGTTTTATATTCTGTGTGTGCATTGGAGAGGATGTGTTTTACCTAATCTTGTTTAGCCACCATGCAGACAGCTTTGAGGATTTTTTTTTTTTTTATCCCAGTATCCTTTAAAACCTGCAGATCTTTGGAAAGGGATGGTATTTCCATTTATTTCGTTTGCTTTTCAAAAGTGCAGAGCTTGGCCTTTATCTTGAGGAGCAAAGAGGAAAATACTAAGCATGGCACCCCTGCCTACAGGCTTGGTACTTGTTAAATATTTTGGTCAATTAAATGTAGGTGGGAAAGATTGAACTGCTCTCAGAAATTTGTTTTCATTTTTTGTACGAAAGGAAAATAATATGTTCTCAAGGTCTTTGATGCTAATTGAATAAAATATAGGTCTACAGATCCAGTGTCCTCAAAAGTATAGCAGATGTTCATTGCTTTGTCTTCAAACAGCCATGTCTGGCTTCTTTTTCAAAGCAGTGTCTTAGTGCTGAAGGACTGACTGCTGCTTTTTTTTACAAGGTGCTCTGTGCGTGCAGAGGTAGAAAAACAGGGAAGGAAGAAAGCAAAATGATCACCTGAAATGCTGGGATTATTTTTGAAAGAGGAAATCTGTTGCCAGTGTCCAAGATCTCTCAAAAATCTTCAAATGCACCACAACAACTTGAGCAAGGGAAGAATTTGCAAGCATGTTCAAGGGGTTTGAAGGGATTGAGCAATATCAAGGTAGCAAGTTATAGAACTTGAAAGTTTGGAAGGATGCTAGAGGGCTACAGATGCACTAAGACAATACGATTATTAGAAAGCAAATACCATGTTTCTTGTCTCTGCTAGGTTGCAACTACCCCAGTAGCTTTTTGTTTTTCTCATACCAGATTTTTACATTTTAATCCTCCCTTGGGACCTGGTTCTGCACTTTTGTTGTCCTCAAATCCCTCACAAAAGGTGCTGCCACTATTTTTCTGTGACAAATGCGCCCATATGCATGTGATTACATACATTCATAATGAAAATAATAATATTTTTAATTTCAGGTTGTTAATGCTACAGGCAAGTGACCAGGGTTCCAAGTGAAAGACTAAGCCACCAACTAGATCTGAGGTTAGGATAGTTTGGTAAAAAATTAGAGATGTGAGAAGCTACTGGACATGATAAATTACAGTGTTAGAATAAAAGAAAATTTACAGGTGGCTGGATTTCATGGGCTATAGGCACTTAAGTGAGAAGTGGCACAAACCTAAAGAAAACCAAACCAGGCTGTTGGGGACTTCCTGGGTAGTAGAATCTTTCAAGGCCAACATCCCAACAGTAGGTAAGCCCCCAACATAAGACCAGACTAACCTAGGTAAGAGTATCAAAAATTTGGGGATGGATGTAGCAAAACTGGGACCAAGAAGGAATAGATAGTTAGGGGTGGATCGCTTGTACAAGATGGGGTGGAGAAAGGTAGATTGAATGGAAGTGAAGAGGAAGATCAAGATAGAGTAAAAGAAAACAAAGGATAATAAAGCATATGAAAGTTTATTGATTCTGTTGAAGGTGGCTTGTGATCAACTGTTGAATTCACTGGGGAATGTTTATATACTGGAGATATTAAAATATCAGCTATCCAAAACTTATTGTCAAAAAGTCCTTTAGTTTTTAGGTGAGTACAAGATTGAAGCTGCAAAAATGAGTTAAAGACCTCACCCTGTGTAAATTATCCTGAAGTTTGCAACTTCCCATAGATTTTGCTTCTGTCTTAGCAGATGCAGGTTGGAGGCCCAGGTGTTACTCTAGTTCGAGTAAGATTTACTTCATCTGAGAGAGTACGGTTGAAACTGTTTGCTAAACTGCTGACTTATTTCAAGTTCTCTTACTACAAAGTCATTCACCTCTACCTTTTATCTAAACACTGAAAAATATAAACTTTAGAAAGAGATCGGTTCAAGAGCCAAAAATCTATTTAACAGGAAATCAGTGAAATCCCAGATAAATGAAGGCTGACATGGTGCTGTGCAGTTACAGTAAGAAAGTTGCATTACCTGCTAGGGAAACTATGAAAAACCTGTTGAAGGGAAGAGCAAGATGAGGGAATGAAGAGGAAAAGCCACAAGATTAAAAACATAGTACGAGAAGAGGCCTATGAGTTCTTCAGTTTCAGAAATGAGCCCATAATGAGAGACTATGTTGGGTCTGGAAAACAATTACTAGATCAGTAAATCCAGTTCTAGAGCCTGACAGCCATATCCTAATTTCACTCTCATAATGGGTTTAAGCTCAGTACCTTTTTGTTGAGTTATCAGAGAGACGTTCACTCTTTTGCTAATTGAGGGTGGTCAAACACTGAAATAGAATGTCAGGAGAGATTGTGGTGTATTTGTTTTAAAAGACATGGAAAACCCAGCTGGACAAGGTTCCCAGCAACCTGCTCAAGCTGACCTAGAGTTGAGTAGGGGTGTTGGATTGTATGGTGCCATGACTTCCCTTCCAACCCCAATATTTTTTTCATTAAAATTTGTTATGTTTTTTTTTGTCCTCATTACCCCTACCATTACAGAACAGTGCAAACTCAGATGAGTTGATGGTTGTGGTTCCTTCTCTGAACTAATGCTCAAGTGTCTCCTTTTTTTCTGAGTTGTGTCAATAGAGAACAAGAACATCCCTCACTAGATTTGTTTTGATATGTTAACAAATTCAGGTCTTGTAACTTCCTGCCATACAACATGTGCAGCACCAGCTTCACTGTATGTGCATTTCTTCTCACTTTTAATTCCTCTTTCCTACGAATGAATATAAAGTATATTAGCTCAGTGATGCAGTTATTCTGCATATTGTGGGCCAGATGTTAGTGACTCCAAAGCTAGGACATCCCTCAATTAACAAGATGAGTTCAAGAAGTAATGATTGAGGTATAATCCCAGCTCCTAAAGAAAGAAACTCTTTGAACACCTATTTTCCTGATAAGGAAAACAACAAGGTTTTCTTCCTAGGAGACCAAATCAGCCTCAGAAATATTCCACGATAATTGCAACAGAGGATGTCAGACAAAATAGTGAAGAATTCAAAGAATATGAAACATACAACAACTAAGTATGAAAAAGATCAAGATGATTACCACTGTACAATATTGTGAACACACTCATAAAACATATTAGTGAAAAAAAGCAAAAGCAGGAGAATTTGAACCCAATATGTACGAAGGTCACAGGTGGTGAAAAAGACTAGAGAAAATGTCCTTAAACTGGGACAGGGGAGATTCAGATTAGATTAGAAAAATATTTTTCTTTTAGGGTGGTCAGGTATTGGAAAAGGTTACCCAGGGAGGTTGTGGAGTTACCATCCCTAAAAGTGTTCCAGAGGCATCTGGATCCAGTCCAGGGTGACATGATTTACTGGTTCAGCAATGACAGTGACAGTGCTAAGTTTATGGCTGGACTGGATGATCTTAAAGGTCTCTTCCAACCTTGAATATTTGATGATTCTATGAAAGTTTTTGCAAACTGTTTTTCTATGATGCTGCTTAACACCACTTCGTCCTTAATAATCAAAAATGGGCTGTAGGCAATTCCTTTGTTATCCATCAAGGGCAAATTAGGTAGGACCTAAGAACTGTAAGAATGAATTAACATAAAAATTTTCATTGATTTGACCTTTATTTCTCTAAAGTCTCACCTGTATTTAAACTGCTTCCCACCCACCCAA
>VZRL01003828.1:694103-768929 GCA_013397895.1 Origma solitaria | reverse complement strand
TTTTTTTTTTTTTTTCTTTAAGTCACTTACCCAAGGCCAGGTTTAGGGGAATAGAGAGGAAAGGCCTCCACATTTGGGATGGCATGTTTTGAGGCAAAGTTTTCTAGATCAGAGGGTCCTACCAGGAGACTTCTACATAATTTTGTTGTAAACTATTGAAATAGAGTCTACGGTCTTTCTGTCCACAAATTCATCAGAGTGATTAAAAAAAGAAGACTGGAGGATGAAGGACCAATACAGGCACATTTGATTCTCCTACATCTTAGTTTCTAAAGCAACAATGGACCAGCCTGCACATTCCATAGATAAAAGGGGTCCCATGACTGTGTTCTCTGACAATGTTTTTGATTGTTACAGCCTGGTGATTTCAGGCTTACAGTTGTTGAGAGAATTGGACATTCCACAAAATTTTCTGCAAGCTAGTAAGCTATCAGGGCTGAAACTGAGAGCCATAGACCATTCTGCTCATTGAAGAAGAGGTTTTTTTAGGCTGGATTCCTTTGTCCTTTCCCTTCCCTTCCCTTCCCTTCTTAAAGGAGCAAGGATAAAGACTGTGAAGCTCATACACCACAGTGCATTCAGTTCTTTTACAACATAAAAAGTCAAGTACTGTAGCAATAGGCAGTGTGGATTTGAAATTCTTTAATAATAAGACAATTTATCAGATAATATGATTATATCTTTCTAAAGTTAACATAGCATATTTAAAATATTATAGTTTCAGCTTTTATTGTGATTAATACAACTATAAATAAATAATAAAATTACTTGCAGATTTTAAAATTTGTCCATATGAATCATAATCAAATAGAACTACTATCTGATATAAATCCAGGGTAACTCCATTAACTGCTTTTGCCTTTGAAGAGACATTGCATAGGGAGTGAGTGTTCAGAGTCCACACATATTTGTAACTCAAGTCTGTTATTGGTGCAGATGCAAGACTGATTCAGAGCTTCGAAGACCCTCCTCTGCTTATGGCCTAAATCATGCACATGGACAAAGAAGGATGATCTGATTGTGGATTTTTGTGAAATAGGCCACCTCGGTCTTTTACTTCGCTCACATCCTGAAAGCTCAGCAAGTCCTTAAATTCCTTGTTTAATTGAGGGCTCTGTACCATATGTTCACGAGTCAGTTTCACTCAAAAAAGTGACCAATATTATCTAAATGATAAATGGCTGGAAAGCTCTCAATGAAGATCATTTATCTTTGCATTTGCTAAGAAGAGACTTTTCAGAAGATACTTTTCCAAGACAGGCGTCTGCACTTTGAAACTTGTTACCATAATTTTTTTTAAGAGGGGATTTTTTTACTGATTCCTCCACTTTTTTTAGAAATTTTGCATAACTAACTCAAAGATGAGGATCCTGCCATGCAATGAAAGGCCCAAAAATATATTTTGTTCCATACACAATATATACACTTTAAAATATCTTGTTTCGTGATTTTAGTTAGCAGATGACACAGATGCTTCCAAGAGCTTGGAAGTGAAGATCCTGAGCAACTGGGATTTAAAACTTGAGACATAAACTTCTCAAGACAAATAATTCAAACAGAATTTCCAAAATTTTATTCTGGAAATTAGGCACATGATAAAAGGATATTCCTGTGTAGATGATAAGTTATACTTACATTACCAAATACTGCTTTTTCTCTTTTGTCCCTTCATACACTGTTTCACTTAAGTTAAATAGCTCCAATTGTATTTAGTAACATTTTCTTGTATAAGAGCAAGTCCATGAAATACATCGTGATCAAATAAATGTTTAAACTTTTCTTTGCATTTTAGAGTAAGTTTCTCTTATTTTGATCAGATTTAATGGACACTGTACAGTCACTGTAATGCCCCAAAGGCATGTGAAACTTCTTCCACAGAAATACATGGTAAGAGGGGGGGAAAAAGTAATTAAATCAATATGGAATTGGACATAGATCGGGATTAACTTTTGAAAAACAAACCAAGTACAAACAAATATGAAACTCTTTATCTCTTCCTTTTCATATTAGCTAAATCATGCTTCATAATAAACATGCTTTAAATAAGGCACACTGTGCAAATTCCCATGCTCATCAGAACCATTGCAGAGAAACAGTGTCCTGTGGCTTTCTTCCCATAAACAATTTACAGGGTTTATGTCCTCTGACATTTGTCTCCAATTCTTTCTATCTTCTATGTGGTTTTGAATCCTCTAGAAGTCTTTTCTGTTACTAGCACAGGCCTCTAAAGTACCTGGTATGACTAGGACCTGTGCTATGACAGAGGCTTTTGCCAGACATGAGAGTAGAGGGAGAAGGGGAAGAGGAAATAATTGGGGTAAATGAGACAGTTACTAGGTTCTGAGAATTGCAAGCTCTGCTTCCTACCATTGTTTATTTCACCTACTTATTCAGAAATATCAGGAGGCCATCCAAGCAATCTGAACTAATCAGGGGTATCTACATGCTCTTCTTAAAAATGCAGTTACTGCCCCAAGAACATTTGAATTAGGTGGCGAAATTTTTGAAAACCTTGAGCAAAATCACAACCGAAAAAAAAGATCAATGGATTTGGTAGGAGAAAAGGTACCTTTCTGTTTTCCATATAACTTTTGCAGAAAATCATCTGAAAACTGAAAAATTCCTTTTCTGTTAATAGTCACAGTATTAATTGCAACTTAAATTAGGCAAGGGAACAAGAGCCAGAAAAATATTTCCTTAGAACTTAAAACTTGATATTCTGTCAAGTACTGTTACTTGACTGTGATAAATGTTTGTTTCATCAGTCACACAACTCTTCTGTTTTGAGAAGGTGTATTATTTCCCTTCTGTGATCTCAGTAGCTTCAGGTTTCCTTTGCAGAATGTTGAGGAAAGGTTCCTGATTATCCTTCTATGTGTTCCTGGCCAACATGCCAAACTTGCTGAGAGCATAGAACAACTTTATGTGATACTTGCACTGGTTTCAACTCTTCATTCCCTTTCTAGGTGAGCACTGAAGAAATGTATCCTTGACTTTGTTTTTTATTTCAAGTAGGCAGCAGTCTCCTAAGCCACTATCATAGGCTGTTTATCTTCACTGTGTTGATCTGTATTTAACTTCCTCAGGTGTCACTGTAGGTCTAACACAGCATAACTATTTTTAGTCATACTCTAAGGCTTCTTAGTGTGCAGCACAACAGGATGTGAAAGCACAATCCCCTAAAAGCACTATAGGGAGTATCAGTGTGGACTGCACAGCAAGTACTGGACTTTGAAATGTGTGCTATTCTGTACAATTCAGGCAGGTACCCTTCTCAATTACACATCGATTCCTAAAAGACACACTAGAAATTGTTCCTCATGGGCAGTTAAGCAAGGGGCTGAACTTAATGTATCTGAATCTGTATTGCCTGAAGTAAAGCTCTAGCTGAACACTTTGAGCACAGCCACCAGATCAACCCTAAGACAGTAACTCGGGTACCTCCTGAGGTACCTCAGTCCCCTCATTGCAGGACCTAACCCATCACCTTCAAATCAATTTTGTACAGAGGATGATTTGAACCACGGAGTGAAATGCTGTATGCTATGTTCTAATTTGATGAATAAGACACTAATTCACATTCACCAGGCACAGAGGCTGATACCCAGCAGCAGAAATACACGGGAACAGGTCTGATGAGACACAAACATATTTGTTAGTTGTTCTGAAGGAACATACCAGAATGTTGCAGTCATAAAGGCTGCTTCTAGGCATTCTGCTCAATATATTTGGTTGCATGAAAATCTATGTGTGTGTCACCAAGTGTCATGATATTGAAGGACTAACAGAGATTTTTGTTAGGTTTTTAATTGTGATTAGTCTTACTGTTGTGATCAGGTCATGCAGAAGACAAATATTGATATAATTACTGATGGGTGACACTTGTCTTTAAGCATCACTTGTTAGCTACTCGTTCCACAGGTCTTCCTTGGGAACCCTTGAGGAAGTTTCAGTAAGCTGATGCTGATCACAAATGGCTACGGTATAGATCAGTGATACCATGTCTTTACAGGAAACCACAACACCAAACTCCAGAAAGTTTTCCATAAAAACAGAAGACACTACCTTACTCAGTGTGAAGAGGATATCCTGCCTCAGTGATTCCTCCAGTCTACAGAGGCTCCTGTCAACACTCTGAAATTTGAGATTGTGAAATTTCAATTTAAGTGCCTGCTCTTAGGAGGCTCTATCTTTTAAAGAATTATTGGTTTATTTTATTTCCTTTTCAAATAATTACAACATCACATTTTTTCTCCAGTATTTTGGTATGTCCCTGCTTTTCTGCAGTTCAATTATGAAGTGAGTTTCTGATCATAAAAAGGGGAGAATTAATCTTCCTAGCTGTCAGTCCACATTTTCTTAGGAGACAAAATAGTGCTGATAAGGCCTTCAGTCTTCTACTAGGCTCTGTCCAAGTAAACTGTTGTTGCCCAAGAGTTTTGAACTTTGCAGGTCCTGCTATGTCACAGCAGACTCACGAGGCAGGAGGCAAAGTGAGATTCTAGGTTTTGTAAGCATTCTAGTTGTGGTAAACATTCTCTCCGGCCAGGATAACCTTCTGTGATGTGGTCTTGCCCTCCTAGAGATACATTAAAGACATTCTAAACAGTGTTCAGGGAGTAGGTGATCAGTCCTTTGTAAAAACTCAGCAGACATTTTGATTTGTCTTGAGACCACCACCATAAAAAGAAGGCCCCCAAGGCTGCAGTCATTTTTTGAATGTAGGCCAAATTTCCATAGGAGCAATCTGTTTGTGCTCTAACGGTTTTGCCACACATTTCCTTACTTGCTCTGTATCAGTATTGTTTTCACAGGATTTTGCTTCAAAATACCCAGACACAATGTCTTTGGAAGACTTCCACTGATACTAGTGATGAAACCACGGAATGATCATTTGGATCAGGTCCTCAATAAAGAATATAAGTTTTGGTGCTGTTTGTAGACTCTATCAGAAAGGAAAGATAAGTAATATTTTTGAAACAAACAAATAAAGTAAGATAAATCTTCGCCAATATGTCAGAATGTTGAAAAATATGCACAGTTAATCAGTATATTATATAAAGTGTTTCACAGCACCAGGTCACTTACACATGGCTTGATTTATGGTTTTCCTCAAAACGTTCTCATTCATTTTGAGCTTTAACATGCTCATCAGAATTACTTAAGCTAATCTGCTTGATTGCTGCTGTAGCAGCTCTTGGCTTGATGTCTGCTTAGTTTCAGACTTTGTATTCAACAGGCTCTCTTGCTGCCCCAGCAGTATGACTCACATACAGTACAAGGCAAATGCCAAGGTGCTGCCAGTCACAAGAAACTGATAGAAATGGAAGTGAAGTATTTGGTAGTTTCTTTTTCTGACCACAGGGTGTTGATGGAAAGAAACAAGGCAGGACAATCATGCTGCTTTCACATTTTGCTCAAGTGCCAGGAGGCGGTTCTTTCACAGTCACTGCAATTGTTCCTGTTTAACATGGAAGCCTTAAGCCAGACATAATTAGACTTTTTCTTGACAAATCATTTGTGCAAAGTCTTGACAGGTTGAAAACTGAAACGGTTGTGCTGCATTCTTCAGGATCTGAAACAGACAGGATTACAGAAAAATGAAAGCAAGTACTGTGAAAGCTATAACTTGCAGAAATATGTGTCTAGCGCGAGTACAAAGTCTATGTCATGTTTGATCAAAACAATTAGACAGAATATTGTCTCGTGCTTTGCTGGTGTTATACTACAGTATATTAGTAATATATAAGGGCTGTATTTCACTAGGTAAATTCTGTGCCAAATGAGATGCAAACAAACACACCAAAATTTAATATGCACATATCTGATATTACTGCAGAGCAAAGTAAGTATGTAAGTCTTACAATTTGAGCTCATGTAGAAACTGAAAGCTTCTTCTAGTAAGATGAGCTATTGCACTGGAAAAAGCTCCACAAAACTGTTATCATATATTGTCAGTACACTCATGAAAATAATCACAGAATTATAAAATCATTTAGGTTGGAAAAAAACCCTTAATGATTTGCTGTATCTGAGGTATATTCTTCCTATGAAGTCTGGTATCAGTAATAAGACTTGCTCAGTGATATCATGGTTAGATGGCACGGATGTAGACATTTTGAAATATTTGCAAAATTTTTAATCACTACATAATGAACAAAATCCTCAAACATCTTAGTTTATACTCTTTGTTGCAAATAACATGATTTTCATGAAAATGAATAACTGTAGCTAGGATTTAATAGTAGATATACAGTTATAATGAAGGTTTTTATGAAACATACTACAGGAAGCTCCTCAGTAAATTAGAATGCAAATAATTGAATCCTTGTTTTTCGTAATGTTTCTTGAATGTCTGGTGAAATAGAACTACTGATTAGTCCCTGTAAGATTTTTTTTGTGTTACTTCACAAAATGCAGCAATATGTAATAATTCTGTTTGGTAAGCTAGTTCTAAAGCATCACACAAGATCTTTTCCACTTTCCAAGATCTTTTCCAAGGCATTATCAAGAAGTCTGTATAATATAAATGCAAGGAAAACACATTCCACAGTCACAGGTGATCTTTCAGCTTCTTTATGGATGATAAAAATTCTCTCAGAGACTGTCAAGCCTTAGCATCATGTTCTGCACAGAAAAACAATAAAAGAAGAGAGCCCTTTTGCAATTAAATAAATCATCAGCTGAAGCTTTCAAGTTAGGCTCAAATTTTGCAATTGCACCATGATGTGCTTCTGGTGTACCATCATATGCAAATGTGTATGTATGTGCAAAAGCAAAACAATACTTCCCCAGTAAAGTTGTATATACAGCTGCTCAAATGTAAGTCATCTCCATCATACACAGTATATGTGCATTCAAAAATCTCAGAAGAAATGTTCTTGCAGAGGTCAAAATGCATGTGGAAACTCTGAGCTCCCACATATCTTCATGTTCTTTGCTCTTTCACCAACTATGTGAGCATCATGTTTCCCTTACAGCTTTCTGTAACAGACTGTATTAGTAATCATATTTCAGAATTACATCAACAACTGACAAAATTTCTTGTTCAATACTTTGAGAGAAGTAAATACTCTGTAACTCAGTTCATCTTTCTGTTGTCCTGTCCTCTATCAGTTCAGTAAGTGGTTAAGGAATTATACTGAGTTGTGCCTGTATATCTTTTATCTCACACAACTCTAGCTTAAACGCAGTCATCTGCACTTCTTAAACCAACTAATTCTCAAAAGATAGCAAAAATAGCAAAAATGCAGGTAACAACCCACGTAAAATTATTTCTGCCATATAAATTATGTTTTTCTTTCTGCAGTGAAATTCTTGTTCATCATGAATGAGTTTTACCTTTGGCAGCTTGGAAATATTAAAATCAAATTGCTTTTTTACTGTAATCCAGACTTGTTTAAAAGACCAAAAAAATTTTGCTAAATCTCTTTGACTCAGAACATATGCTTAAGTCTTTGTTGTAGCTCATTGAGGAGTGCTTTTTGGTGTGGTACAGAATGGATTAGTTAGATGTAGCAAAAGACAGTGATCAGTAAATTATTTGTGATAATACATAATTTATTAAAGATTTACTTATAAGCCACATGTTTAAAAGCATTAGGACAATCTCTGCTTTCTTATTTTAAGCAGTGTTTTTCATTTTGTTTGCGTGTAGTAACTTCTCAGCTTTGGAAGAAGTCTTATTTTTGCACAACAAATCCCTCCTCTACTTTTACTCTGAATGCTACCTTCTTTTAGTTGTACTGCATTTCTGAAGTTCAATCCCTCAGACTTTCACTTCCCACTCCTCTTTCTAATGTTTGTTAGCATGGCTGTCCTTAAACACATTGAATTATGGAAACAATGAAAGCAAGGGTGCCTATAGGCAGCTCAGTCATGTATGTCCACGTGAAAGTTGCCAGCACACTGCCTGGGGGAAAGCAACCTTTCTGCCTTCAGATACCAAGATATGCTGTCAGCATTTTTCTAGGAGAAAATGTGTTTCTGTTTTAAGTATGAGAATGAAAAGAATAAGAAGAAAAATAATAACACTGAGCTCTGAGAATGGCCTAGGTGTGTGTTTATAAGCAAAGCCCCTGGTAAGTCATTAAATCTCTATCATTTGAGTCTGTGACAGATACTCTAGCTTTAAAATACTGAAATATTTCTTGTCTAATGATTGACATTGTGTCTCAGAGCATCTGCTTACCTGGGGGGAGGCGTAAAAGTTATGGGAATGGTCCTTAAAAGGAAAGAGAAGAGTAACATTAAAGTGACCTTGGCTGGGGTTGCAACTCATGGTCAAATGGTGTGCATGCATTAAGAGTAACTGGGAATGACACCTCCTTTCTTAAAGACATTGAGTGAATAGGAGTAAATACCATGAATTCTGCACTGAGATGTAGATATTCTCTTGGCAGTTTGTAATAGTTATGCTTTTCTTGCCAATGTAGCAAAAGCTAAAACCAAATTGCTTGGATTAATAATCAATTAAAAAAGCTGTGATGGGCTTGATTAATATTATTTTTAATGTAATTGAGTATGGTAATTTTTTTTTAATTAAATGCCTCTCAAAAATAGCCAAGCAAATACACATCTGGGCGCAACCGTCACTGGAGACAAAATATTGTCATGTTCTAGTGATGTTCTAGTATGGGCCAGCACAAACAGCTGCTGCCACTCTTCTGCTGAGCAATGCACCTGCGGAGGCTTGACACCAGCACACAAAACCACGGGCTACAGCCATGCTCATGTGCTTTTCTGTCCTCTGCAGCCAGTGAAATCTATGCTATAAAGCTCCTCTGCCATTAACCTGCTGGCTCTGTGCAACAACAATACAGCAAGAATGATTTTCCTTCCTTAGAAAGCTGCCTGAACTTTCATTTCTGTCTTCTATCACAGCTCACTGTAGGTAGCGTGAACTTGCATTAAAACTTAGCTGAGAAAAATTGGCTCTCAGAGATATTCACTCATTGTATTATCTGTTATTTTTATGAGCCCAGTGCTAAAGAAAAACTTCCTTTCATGTAAAATGATGATATGGTTAATGTGAATGGAGAAGGCTGGAAAGAGACAGAAAGAGTGAAAAGGAGTAAAGGAAATTATGTTGTTTGAAATGTAACCCAGTAAATGGGTATACTTATGCCCAGTGTTGCATGAAGACTCATCCAATTTTTCTCATAAGTAAGCTTATGAAAATAAAGACATAAAAAAGTAAGAAATTTTTATTTATATACTACAGTTACCAAGGAGAAGGCAAATTTTCAAAAGCAACATGAACACCTTTGTAAATACAGACAAAATACCCTGAAATTAATTGGGACAACAGGAAAAAATTTCTGTTGATTCTAATGGATTTGGGATTAAGCCCTAATCAACAAATTGGAGAGGGTATTCTATAATAAACAGGAGCGTGGAACTCCATGTTTGACAGTGGGGAAAAATAGCGAGTGAATCAATCATCTCTGGCATTGGTGATGTACAGCACCCTGAATAAATGCTGATGGCAATGTTGGCACACGCTGGGACAGGGCAACACCAGATATCCACAGTGCAAGCTGGCATGAATGGCAAGAGAGCCGAACGCGGTGCCCAAGAGAAAAGAGAATGTTGAGAGATATGAGTGCTTTTGATGGAAAGTGAGCATTTAGTTTCCAATAAAAACACAAGGGAAACCATCTCAAATCCAATTCACTGGTAAGACTCAGAGAACAAATTGACTTTGCACCATGTTTTGACTATCTTCTGACTAGAGCTTCATTGGAATAAATTAATTTTATTAAAATCTTTTTCTACAGTCAATAAAAATATAAACAGAGGATCTTATCAACATGAGTGTCCCAACAATGTTACAGTACCTGAACAAGGCAGAGAAAGATGTTATTTATGAGACTACAGATGAAAATCCAAATTTTGTGAATTTTGTCTGGAAACCGAAAGAAACTGCAGAAGTCTGAGACAGTCTGGTGAGAATAATATCACTCCACAGACAAACACCCATATGACAGACCAGCTTTTTCAAGCAGTCAATGTAGAATAAATTTGATAATTCAATCTACAAGTTATAACAGCAATGTCTGGATGATAGAAGGAAAGATATACGCTGTGATTTACAGAGATGTGTACTGCCTTCTAACAGAGACAAGAAAGCAGTACAGATTTCAGAGAAAGAAAAAAATACTTTTTTCAGCAGAAACAATATAAAAGTTTAAGGGAAGAAAACAGCCTTAAAAATAGAAGAAAGTACAAACATAGTAAAAAAGATAGTGTGTTAATTTCCATTTATGTGAGGAAACCTTTCCATAAATAAAATGGAGTGGGAATAAAGTGGGAATGCTCTCTTGTGGCAGTAAGTAGCACTGGTCCTTTACATGCATTACTTGACTGAATAATTTTGACTAAATTGAAATGTAAAATCTGAAAGAAAGACTGATATGTCTACAGTCATATATCATGTGGCTATAGTAGTTGAACTGTCTGGGATCTGGAAGATTCCAGCAGAAGTGTAGTGTCTCAGAACTCCCATCATTACAATGTGCTGAACCAGGGATGGGGAATTCCTGCTCAACACACGCTGTAAGAAACATTGTGATTAAGTTTTTGTGGTACTTCTTCATGCTTCCACCTTATCTGAGCTGGTTCTCGCCAAATTAATTTCTTCCAAGCCTGACACAAAGTCAAACATTAAGAAAGCAAATCATACGTTTGTATTGGTGACAGAGAATGAGTCAGAGCAGGGTGTATGATGTGTTCAATAGCTCAACTCTGTCCTCTGTAACAGCTCATACATCTGACTGCCATGGAAATAAAATATGGAGATCCTTAGGGTTGCTAATGACAACAACAGTTGCCTTCTTATGGCTCCTGAAGAAAAATTACTAGCCATAAGAAGAACCATCTTCTCAGCGTCAAGTCTGCAAATATAACAACCAAATATTGTAGTTAAAATAAATAAACAATGTTTGAGGGGTTCAAAATCATGGTATGCATAGTCTATCGTTATGCATCACCAAGCAATTGGGCAAGAGTGAAATCAACACAGTGTCCAAGGCCCTCTCAGGCAAAAATACGTTTAAAGAAATTAAGACATCTGTACCAGACACGTCAAAATTTTGTTCTAATTGAATATGTTTGGTAAACATATTTATTAACAAGTTAATACTAAGAGGTGACAGTATAGACATTTGTTGATCTGACCAGTAATGATGCAGGAATCACTAATTCTCCAGTGAATGGTTTGCACCAGCACCAGTGAGTCTTCTTGCATAATCATCATGATTAGCCTTTGATAAACTGCTATACTTCCTAAATCGTTTATCCAGTGGCTATAACCTATATACTGCCTCCTATAAACACTTCAATCTGAAACAATTTCAGGAAAAATATTATTCCCAGGGTGGTGGCTCAGTTTGCATTGCTTCCACCAAACAGTTTTCTGAAAGACATCCCCTGAGCTTAAGGCAGTCTGCTTGCAACATTTCAATTGTTTTATTTCACCTTTTTCCTTTCTTTGTTGTTGCTCTAAATTAAACCCTATTGGAGACTGAAGCATTTCATATTATAACAATGCCTGTCAGGAGTTCTTTACTGTGCATGATAAAATGTAAACTCTTTAATTAGCTTTTTTGTAATAAACATTGGAAATTACTTTAGCATCTTAATCAGTAGAGTTTCAAAGTTATTTTGCTTTTTATTTGCCTCTGCTGCTCTTCTTTGTTTGCTATGCTCTCTTACTCTGTTGAAAGCTATCATTTACAGTTTATCCCATTATTGATGAGCAGTGTGTTTGCCTTTGCTATTTTTAACTAAAACCAAATATTTTATTAAAAGTCTCCTGACATCATATCTGAAGCACTTTGACAGAAAACATTTGGAAGCACATCACTCGCAGTAAGGTAAGTTTGCTGGAAACAAGTTACTCTAATTTACTTAACTCAACAGTGGCAAGTACATATCACAAAATACCCAAGATATTCCAAAAGCAAGCATTTAGAAAGGGGCTGTTAAATGGATTGCTGTCTGCTGAACAGTATCAAACATGGTTGTCTTACAGTTAAAGTAAACTAACCTATTTTTACTATGATTGGGATTTGGAACACAGTTACATTGGTCTGCCATGAAAGCACCTAAAGCACCAATATGGTGCTGAACGTGGTTCCCAAGGAGTAAAAGTCATATAATAAAAGGGTTTTGGAAGAGATCTATAGCGAGATGCTTTTAGACAGGGAGGGTGCATTTTTTAATAGCTTTTGTTTTTCCTCCTCCATTTCCAGGCTTGAGCAGTAAAAAAAGAATCTAAGGCTATTAAAAAGGCTGTGCTTTACACACAGTTGTGCTATCTCCAACCATCAGCTATTTCACTGCTGAGATCCATGAGCTGCAGAAATCCACAGTGGGAACCATCCACCTGAAGATGCTCCTCCAACAACCTGCTGGGCAGACAGGAAGCTGCAGCTGTGGCCTGGCCTGCAGCTGCCTCAGAGACAGCTATGGCATGGCCCTCTTAGTCTGTTTCCAATGCTGTCTAAATGTCTGTCGAGCAGGAAAAAGATGGGGCTGAGTAACAACTTCCCTTTCACGTCATGGTTTACTGACAGAGGTCAAAAATCTGATGCCAAATTACAAAATATTAAAAATAAAATTATGTCTTTTGGATTCTCCTAATTTTTATGCTCTGCTACCCAAAGCACCTGGAGAAATGATGGCATATATGGCATTTATAGGTAGGGAGGCTTTTTTTGTTAGTTTGTCTTTTTGGTTTTGGTTTGCTTTGGTGTTTCTTTGATTTTTGGGGGTTTTTTGTTGCTGTTTTTTTTGTTTGTTTTGGGTTTTTCATTTGTTTAGTTGGTTGGTTTGGGAGTTTTTTATTATTTTTAATTATGGTGTGTAATATGATGCATTTGATGCCTCCTGAGGACTTAAAAAGCCCAGCAGAAGTCAAGTTCATTATTCAGGCCTCCTGCAAATGATAAGTGGAGAATTACAGTTGAGAAGGGATGTTTTTTCACGCAATGTATGACAGTAAGTTTGCATTTGAAAGTGGGAAATGATCGTCACCAAGTTCATCTCATATGAATCAGACTATCTCTAATTCCTGCAAAGTTGGACAGGATGAAGACTAGGAGATCATATGAAAGAGACTCCCTAGATCTGTAGCAGCACCACTGTGCTACTTCATACTCCAAAAGATTTAATATTAAACCTTTTGGAAATGTGTTTTCTTTCTGAAGAGATTATATTATTCATTTATATCTTGAATATTATTGAGATTACAAAGACAAGTTTTTCTACTAAATATAAAAATCTGCCACTTGCTAAGCCAGAAAGCATTTTCTTTACTAAGGGTTAATCGGTAACCAAATGTTACCAGTCTGTGATATAACAAACATCTAAGTTTTATATCTACCTGTTCACCTAAGGATTGTGTTCTACTGTGTGGCATTATTTCAGCAGCTTGTTCAGAGCTGTTGAACCAAATGTGATATTTGAACAAACAAAATACTTTTGAGATTATTATTTCAAATACAGAGTTAATGTTACCACATCCACAAAAATGTTGATGTTTCCTTATAACACTAGTCCTGCTATCTTCTCTATCTACATTATTATCCAGTTTTTAATTAGATGTTAATATCACAATTATTTATTTTCATTAAAAAAAGACCTAGTGAAAGCCAACAGTCTGCCAAGCAGTCTGCTTTCCATCAAATTCCTTCTTTTCAAAGGAATGTGTCCACTGGAATACATAATGGACTAAATAAAAGGGTCATCAGAATTCCCCAAATCGTTTTGGTTGAAACTGTCCAAAATGATTCAGCCTGAAGCAAATATTTATATGGATACTTTTAGTCTGAAAATATACAGTCAAGAAAGTTAAAGATACCTAACATCTGGAAGGCTTTTCTCTCAGTCTCTATTAATAAGCAGTGATACACTACTCTTAGTATTAACCAGTACTTGATTGTCAGGAAAAATTAACCAATTCAAAATTTAAGGTTAATTAATGAACATCATCTCAAATCTTTATTTAGAAATCAAGGGAAGTGAAACTGAACTTTCTAGTTTACATTTTTCCTAGTTCCAAAATGAGCATCATAATTTTAGGTTTAGTAATGACCTGTGGCTTCACTGAGAGCGTTTGCTGTTTAGCTGTTTTCACTTGTCAGTGGGAGCATGTAGCATGCGGGCACTAGATATGGGTTATTTGGTTTTTTGCAGACAGACATACTTGCCATTCCCAAAATGTTCTTCAATGGAAGTTTTGTTTTCTTTTTTTTCCTGAGGCTTTAACTCTTACACTTCAAATTGGCATTTAACTGTTGTGCCTCCTACTAACTTTAGTTTAGAGTGGCTCCTTCTCCTGGGAATGTTTAGTGTTGGTCCAGAATTTCACATGTTTACAGTTTTAACATGCCCCCCACTTCATTATGTCCTCCTTTCTAGCAGGTGTGTATCCCAAACTCAATGAAACAACACATTTCTGTACTGCCTGTTAATTACCATATTCAAGTCCTCTTCACCCGGCTGCATTTCAACACAGCAGTCCCAGAGAGCTAAGGGCAAAGGAGGCAGACTGATTTCTCATTTCATTCTGAGCTTTCAGGTGTATGCTGTGGTTAAAGTCTCTAAATATAGACCCAAAAAAGTTAATTCCACAGGAGCATGAGCTTCCGAAACTGTACATTGCTGTATTCTTCCTCCCTTTCCCTTCTCTCTGAGGAGGAATATAAGGAGCCATTGTTTCTAGAAACTTGATAGTTTTCTAAAAATAATAACCACTTCCAGGCATGTGATTGAGACCTAAGGAAGGAGACACTGATACCCTGAGATAAATCTTCACATGTCTTATCATACTTACAGCATCATCTTCACAAACCCCCTTCCTGTAGTCTGACTGCCCAAAGGTGACAGAGAGCCATTTTGCGTCAGTAGGGCTGCACAAGGCAGGACACTTCACTTGAGTGTCCTGCCTCAAGTCAGTGTTAAGGATGCAGATAGTGTTTTATTTTATTAAAACCAGACTATTATTCCTAATTTTATGTTTCTTTAATTTACAGATGAAAATTATAATTAATTCCTTCTACATGAGAGGTTCAGGTTCATAGCAAGTTCTAGTTGGAATTCATTTCCTTTGTCTCCCAGTTTGCTAGTTCTTGCAGTTTTCAGGATACACAGAGATATCTTCAGAGAAGGGACCCTGAGTCAGCGAGAGTTTTGAAGCAGATATTGTTCATACGGCAAGCACGCCAAAAACATTCAATGAACTCTGAAATTCTAGTTTGTTTTAGCTCAGACTAAAACAATGGACCTTTATAAAGAGATAAGCGAGATCTGCTTAACTATGACAATAAAAGTAAGAGAGTACAAAAATAAATCTACCTTTGCCCACTGTATCTTTGCTTTTTTTGAGCCTTGCTCTGAATCCAACAGCTTTCAAACATTTCTTGAACTAAACTCAATACAATCTTCCCTTGAGAAAAAGGGAGTTTTCTATGGTTTTTTTTTTCTTTTTTATCTTTTTTCTTTTTTTTTTCCCCCTGTCCTCTTGTATCTATGACCCTGATCTCCTCTACCGCTCCTGCTGAAGACTCTCTGCCTGAGTTTCTCACACTGCTTGCCCTACAGGTTTCATCGCAGTTTTTCCCGTCTACAGACACTTGCTCTCAGATGAGACACAAAAGGGAACCCCTTGGCCCAGAGCATTCCCCCTGATTCATGTGAGCTAGTGAAGACCAGATGAATGTCAGCTGGCCCCTGCTGCCAGCCACAGTATTTTTAGATAGCATAACATAAAATAAATGATGAACAAACATGGCACATTGTCGCATCTGTTCTCTTCCTCTCCAAATTCCATGCATAAGGTTCAATTTTATGCTATCATCATGGGCCTACTCACAGCAGAGACAAAATTGGCATTACTCATAATGAATTAACACAAACCTCAAAGAGAAATTAAGTTCTTTCCATTTTCTGTCATGAAGGGATATAAGATAAGGCAGGAGAAGGCCAAAACAAGTGCTTTAGAGGATGTATTATTTTAATAGAGTGAAGCTGTAGACATGACAGAGTGCTCTTGTATCAGAGCTAGAGGGTGTTTTATTTTGCACTGACATTTCTGGGGTCTAAATTACTTCACTGCCAATGGTTATTTCTAAAGCAATGAGGTTAAAACAATATTTGGTATGATTTCTTGAAGAGTTCGATCTGACAATGAATTGATTGATGTGCTCAGTCTGTAATAATTGTAAACAGCTATATAGATATAGCTAAAAGAGTGGGGCTAATACAGTCCTCATTTTAGAAGGTGCATGCTTGATAGAATATGTTTATGTAGAAATATAAATGTGTGTAAACTCCTGCTAATTAGAGGTGGATTGCAGTATTGCCTATTCTGAGCATCTGAAAATCCAAAGCGATATCCCTAGACCGTGCCAGGGGATGAAAATCAGAAACCACCTTAGATATTTTAAATTATATATTGTCTTTGGGCTCCTAAGGTGAGACAAAATGTAAAGCTATTGTCTAAATGTGGAAACACAGAGCTGAGGTTTAAAAAGCACCACATTAAAAATATCAGGTAGCTCAGAATAGCAGCACTGTCACTGTGCACCTGGGCAGAAAGGTAAAAGGGCAAGACCTCACCCAAAGGCCATGGCACAGAAGAAACCTGAGAGTAAGGCTTAACACTATTCCCGTGTCAGTACTCATAGGTATAACAAGATCTAAGACTGGGAGGCTGTTCACTGACTAAAAGATTGCACATTCCCAGAGGAAGGGCAGGAAAGGAAGCAAAATATATTGGTTGGGCAGCCTGAGAGAGTGTTAATCATGATGAGTGGGCCTCTCTGAGATTCTTGGGAATGGTGTGACTGTTTTGGTGATGCGATCAGGCCATTCATAAGTTTAACAGTTCCTAAAGCCAACTTATCTTAAAAATGCTTGTATATTAATCACATTTGACCTAGCTTCCAGAAGGACTGGAAGACCCTTTGACCCAGGCTGTCCACTTTGGGCTAACTCAAGTTTGACCTTGCTTTGATGATGACTGTACCTTGTGTGGATTAATCCGAATTCAGCAGTCTATGTTGCTGTATGGTAGTGTGTATGAGCACTCATACACATGCACATCTGTTAAAAAAGAGCTCTGTGCAGGTGGGTATAATGCAGAGGAAGGGTAAAGCACCTTGCATAGTGATCTAATATGACATGTTACATTTAGATCACTTTTGAAAGCCAAAACTAAACAATCAGGTTATTGTATGGAAATGTCAATGAGCTACCTCTGCCTGTGGCTAGTTTGCTGGCATTTTTTCATTATGGAGTCATAACTGCAAGCATACATGAAACCATGGATGTAACTTTTGATTATTCATATTATTCCTAAGATAAAAACACTGATGCATAGAGCCAACACTTAGGCTTATATTTATAACTCTAATAAGGAAAATGTCAATCTCATAGCTCACAATTTAACATGCAACACCAACATCTTAATGTACCATCAGTCTGAACCCAAACCAAACTTCTTGAAATAGACAAGATCTCATGATATATGTTCCCCACACATTTCTTCTCTCTTTTAACAAAAGCAAAAAGAAAACTGATCAAGAAAAGGCACAATTAAAAAAAAGTAAAATAAGAATTATTCTTGGAAAGAATGTCTCATTTTCTTCCTTCCTTTTGGCAGTTTCCTAGGCTGCTGTAGATTGAAGAAAATAGGAATAAGCATCTTTCGACCACAAACAGATGTGCTTGATAAAGAAAATGTCAGCAAAAATACTAAAGCAATGTGTCACAGCAGCTTTCTGACAGATAGAGGGAAAAGGTAAAAAATGTTCTATCATGTCCGACAAGGTGTTCTTTTTGAGATTTAAAGATCACTGTGCAACTTTAAACATGTTTGTCACTTTGGCTCTGACTGGAGCTATCTGGAGCTTCACAAGAACTTTATCAGCTCAGCATAGGGGGGAAGAAAGAAGCCCATTCCCATTTATCTCAGCCAGGTTCCCTTCAAAGCCAACAAATAAATTACAGTGTACATTTGATACAAATTGATTTCTTAACTCAAATAACAATGTTGTCCTCCCAGTCAGGCCATGTGTCACTCATTCGCGAGCCTGAGTGAAAGGCTCAATCTGTCTGCGTGACAGAAATAGGCCTGACGCATCTCACCGAGGAATGCTAATAACCCCGGCCTGGCCCGGGCCTTTGTGGGCAAGCCGCGATAAGGAAAATCAGCCCGTCCTGTCAAACACCGCGAAGGCCTGATCGCTGTTTGTTCCTACAAGCTGCATAGGCCTCGGAGTCGCCATCCTATTTCATGTAGTAAATGAGAGGAAAATAAGATCCGGCTACCACAGTTAAGATGCCGGTGACTGTGATGAAGCCGAAGTGAAAGGAAACCCCATTGAATATCTTGAACTGATCTTATCAGCTGCTGGAGAAATGAGATATTGGCAGGGGCTGTTGAGTTTCTCACAGCTGAGCAGGTTAATAAGGTTGGGAGGCAGGCCACAGGCTAATTGGATTTGCCTTGGTTTGATAAACAGTGGCAGGCCCATTGCCAGAAAAACATACACAATGTGGCTTTTTTTCTTTGTTTCTCTTTAAGCCATACGGAAAAAAAAAAAAAAAAAGCTGAAAAAAAGCTGGTTTTTCTCCCCTTTTTTGAAGCTAAAGGTGTCCTCCTGAATTCCCAGATGAAGAGGCCAACAAAGTCAAACTGTGAAACAGTAGTTGTTGGGTGTTCTGATTTTAATCAAACACCATTTAACCCGCCTGACCTCGCGAAGTCAGCTCACATCAAAACAGCACAACTGTAAGGGCTAACTAGAAGCAGAAGGAAATAACAATGTATTGAAGCTTTCCAAAGGCTTAAAATATTTAAAAGGAACCAATTTTGCAGCCTCATCTCCGGGCAAATGCAGCCTGGGCAGAGCAGGCAGCCTGTGCAGCCGTCTCCGTGCTGCGCCCGGTGCGGGTACCCAGGATGCGCCCATGGCTGCTGGGAAAGGTGCCAGCACCCCTACAGCCCTCCCTAAAGCCTGATCCCATGGTTTTTCAGCTCTTGCCATAACCCTGCTTCTTTTTGCATGCTTTTACTCGGCAGGATCTGACCTGGAATTTGCGAGAAGTTCAGGAGATTTTTGATTAAACAGTGCAAAACTGTGCCCCGCAGGGCAGGCAGAAGGCTGCTCCATTACCCCTGTGTTGCTGCACAGGTTGGTGCGACCTTCCACCCACACTGTCCAACAAAACCTGCCGAAATGCCAAGACCTTTGCATGACCTTGGAAGCATAACGCTTTGAAAAACCTTTAGCTGTTGAAGTAGCTGTTGATTGTCTCTGATAAAATCGTCTCACTACATTCGGTTTCATTAGGTTTGGCTTGTATTTTCTCCACCGACTCTTCTAAACCTTGGGTCTATTTTCACTTGGATTGGCATTGGCAAGGCTGGTGCAAGGAGAAATAACCAAATGAAAGTGATGCTAGCTTATTCGCCTCAGATACAAGTATAGCACCAGGGCAAGGCAGTGGGGAATTACTTAGAGCAATGGAGGAATAGTTTATTTTCTGCCGCAGTTTCTATTCAATTACACATATTTTTAATATGAGTGTGAGCATGAGTATATTTTTCAGTCTGTACAATGCCTCCCACTGTGACATCTGAACATCACAATCTTTTTACAAACTTCTGTGAATTTATCTATAAAAGTCATCATTGACTTTTACTAACCAGTGGGCAAATGTATGCCATCCCGGGGGAGAGCTTCTAAGTATCTTAATTTTTTTCTTTTATTTAGTTTCTGGTGCCTTCATGAAACATGTTTGTGCACCATCAGATTCAGTGAGTCAGACAAGATGAGAAACTAGAAGGAAACATGTCCAAGCTTATTCCGTGTTTTATTTTTCTCCATTCAGAATGGGGACTTTGCAATTTTTTGAGAGAAGAAATTAATTTCTCTGAGGAAATACTGTTTCTGACTTATGTGACATAAGTAATGTTTGAAGTCTTGATTTAAATATGACCACAACAAAGAGTTTCCACTCTCTCCGGTTCCATTCTTTACAAAAAGAATTGTATTTATATCACTATTACTTACCCTAATTTGTATTTCACTACTTTAAAACATACTTTACGTTAACATATTTTATCAGACTCCCTCAGAATACTGTTTCAAAATTAATAGTATTGCACATCTTACTTTTGTTGATACATGAGCAGAGATTTCCTGAGCAACTCTTTCCTGCTTAAAATTTACAAGTTTCTGAAAGCAAACTATATCGTTTTCAAGAAATATTGTCTGTGTTGGTAGATTAAAATTTTAGCAGGTTCCCTTTTTGGGGCAATTTAAATTCCTCTTCTAGGCTTACTACTCCTCCTTGTCCTTTGGGTTTTCTTTATACTTTTTCCGAAATAGAAGCAGAATATAACTTACTTGATGAAGTAAATTTATTTGTTTAGAAACAATAATTAACTTTCTAGAAAACAATACCAGTCCTCACCTGAGATGTGCAATGTTGCAAAACATAAAACTACTTATTCCATCTGCTAGATGAACTGCTGCCTTACTGAAGATGAAATTCCCTTTCATTCCCTGGTCCAAAGGATATCTAATTATTTGTAGGAAGTGAATTGGTTTGAACAGAACAGAAAGTGGATTTTTTCCCCCAACAATATGCAGCTAAAGACTGGTTTCCCACCTGCTTACCACATGTCATAACTGTGGGACTAGCAGCTTCTCTAGAGCAGAGAAGGTCCAGGCAGTTCAGAACTTACCACGTCCTTTGGCTCTGGAAGAAAACATAAGAGAAAGGGAATGATTTGCCAGCAGAAGAGTTTCTCAGATCAAGATAATCAAAGAGACTTTATTTATTTTTTTCTTTTAGTTTTGGGCCTGGAAACATTTAAGAGAAATTTTTTTTCATGGTAAATAAGAACAAAACCTGTAAATAGTATTGTAACTGAAAAAATGAAACAAAACCCAGTCCCTGTGTCACGACAGAAATGAAACCATTCAGGGAAAATAAAGAAAAGAAAATAATTTCAACTAAACTTTGCTTAAATTAAGATTCAGGTTTGTTTTTAAAGAAAGAAAACTCTTTCCTCACTTTGAGTATGTTTCTGGACACCATCCCATGATACAAAATTGGCTTTGTACTTGCAATGACTTACGCATAATAATTTCTTCCTTCCACATTTTGAGTGTTTTATTATTTTTGGATGCACATCAATACAGCATGTGGCACATGTATAAGGCAGACTGGGGTAATGGAAGTACATTTTCTGCAGTATAAATACTGGCTAGAACTAAGTTGACAAAACCCCTTGTCCAAAATCCGGGTCCACCACTGGTGAAACTAATAAAATTTACAACTTTGAATAAGAGCAGGATCAGTCTTCAATGGCTTTCCAGACTTACACAGAGCTTCAATAATACAAAATCCTCCTAAATTTGCTGTAAGCTGCATTTGGAATCATTAATTTGTCTAGTTTCCTGATATCCCAAAATAGCAATGAGCAGATGAATATGAAATAATATCTTTATAAAATCGTGAAAAATAACAAATGAACTACATTTGAACTACTGATTTTAAAATTGCATCAAACCCAAGTACTTAACATAGTAAGGGATCCAAGGACTGATTTTATTAGCTTGCTATATTTCAGGAATTATTTAAATAACTTGCCAACCAATGTTTTCTATTAAGACTCAAAATTTATGATCAAAGTTTATCTTTTATTTAATTTTAATTTTTAAAAAATAGACAATACATAAATCAAAGCTAATAATAGCAGTTCCAAAGACATCTCATAAAGACTAACATGTGCTTTTATCTTTAATCTCAGTGAGAAACCCCTTGCCTTTAATGGAAGTATTCACAGAATATAAAATTGAGCAGATGATCACATCTTTAAAAGATGAGGGCCTTAAAGCAGCACCTGGTAATTAGTACTGAGTGATACAACATGAATAGAGCTCATAACGGGGCACTGAGGTTTTCTTGGAATCATTGTACTACTATTTTTGGAAGGAAACAGAGGAATGCAGAACTTGGAAAAAGTAACTGTCTCAAAGCACAAGCAAGATATCAATAATTAGCAGGTACTGTGGAACAATCTGACTGAAGAACATTTTTCCCTCATATGCAGCAAAATTTCTGTGACATTTACTAAATTTCATATTGGGAAAATAAAGTAATAGAAATACAGAACAGATTCTGAAAAATGTTCATCCTCAGGAATAACCATTATTAAAATGTCCAGTATTTTCATGACTGATAATTGGATGAGGCAACTCTGCCTCATCTGTCCCCAGAGCGTACAGCACTCCACTTACTTGATTATACAGTAATAAGGCTTTTAAACAAGATTTCTTTAGGGTTCCTAATAGTTTATTTTTTAAATCAAGTAATAGGTAGAATGAAGATTTACCATCAAACTAGTTTCTTGCAAAGCATACAAATGTATTAAGAATAAATATCTTGAGTAAAATTAAGAAAATCATACACAATATGATAATTTGCACAAATATATTAGTGTATATTACCACAAATACGGAAAAATACAATGTAAATGTAACTGGTCACCCTAACTCTTTTTTTTAATCCAAACTGATGAATTAGAGAGAGTTGATAGATTCCAGCCCCTCAGTTACAGCCAGATTATTTTATATGTATATATATAAATAGATTTATACCAATATTATTTCATCCATATTCCATAGAAATTTAAAACTGTAACAATGGGGTTTTATTTTGCTTATTTAAATTATATGTAATTTGGGTCAAAGAAAGGAAATAACATGATTCTGAGAATCACAATTTTGCATTCAAGTTAAGACACTGTAAATGTTTAGCAAGGGGAGCAGCTATTATTCAAAAATCAGATGTTCCAAGTAATGTTATAAACATAGGTAAAAACCCTGCGGCATTTAAAAGCATTTTAATCTTGGAAAAAATATAAAGGTATTAATACTATATTATTGCAATTTATACATCAATGAAAAAAAAGTTGTCTCACACACACTCCTTTTTCCACAGTCACATCACATCATCTTCTTATACTATTATGTGATGAAATATAACCAAATTTTTTACTTCTGAGTGGTTGCCAACCGATAAATCCACTTTTTACAGCGTAAACCCCTGCTATTCCAGCTCCAAGTGTTTCAAAGACCGTTCCTGCATCAGAAAGTACAACTGCACAGTAGTGGTGGATCTGTATCATAAAGATTTGGTACTCAGACCCCACTGTCTACCCAAGACACATGCCAGAGTCTTTAGTGCAGACTTTGCTATCCTGATCCTATGGAGTGACTGCTGGGCATGGCATATGATATTACTGCCTTGGAACCCAGGTTACAGTGTAATTTTACCTAACAGGAATATATTGTTCATGAGTCCATAGTGAAAATAAATAAGTAGCTATCAAGTCTACATCTACATTATATGTCTACATTAGTGAATATTGTGGATTAGTAGGGGTGGATCTGTAGAGTAGAGTAGCTTATACTAAGGACATGATGTCCACATATTTTGGGGTAAGGGTTTTTTTTAAAACTTTGTTCTGGTACAGTGAAGTTATTTGTGACTGAAGAACATCAGGTACATCTCCAGGAAGCATCTTCCAGCTGCTCTTTGAGACACTCATATTCTAAGCCACAGGTCAGTAAGTGGGAAAATCAGGAGACTAACATCACAGGCTCCCTGCTACCCTGAAATAAAATACTAATGCAGACACACTCTGTTTCTTTCTATACTGCTTTCAATTATTTTTTCTATTGATAGCTTTGCCAAATTTTATGTCAGAAGGATTTTCATCGTCAGGGTCTAACTTTTAGCGCTGACTTCATTAATGAAAACATTGACAAGAATATTTGTGCCAGACCACTCTTTCCCCTTCCAGGACAGTCTGGTTTACCTGTTAGTGAGTTGATTTCTCATTTTAGGATTAAATTATCATCTCTATCACCTTTATTAGCAAATTCCTATTTAGCGTTACATCAGATTGCCTCTATGATTCTTAATTAACAATTCTCCAGAAGAATATCTGAGCTCTCCTTACATGCTATTTTTATGAGATCTGTCATATTTTTCTAGTGTAGAAATAAAATTATTTAATCAATGGAAGAAAAATTATTCTGGAACAATCTGCCTTCTCTTAATATGCATGTCTTTTTCTCCCATTTTTCATTTACCTCTATGTATTGTACTTTCCTTCAAAATGTGTTCTGAAATTTTCAACATTACTTAGGTCTAGCTGATAAGTCAGTTGACTTCTTCCCTTAGTCTAAAAAAAGATATATCTGTATATCTATATATAGAATAATGATATAGATATATAAATATTCATTATTTTACATTTATATATTCCCACTTCCAATTTCTATACTTAGAAATGTAATTAATCTCTTGTTTCATATGCCAGTTTTCTTTTTTCTTTTCTTTTAATTCTGAGCTGGAGATATCAGGTCCTTTTGACTGGAACACACTAAATTTTTGAGTTTTCCTCAACCTCATATGCGGAATTTTAAGTTCCATACTTTTATTCCTATTAGTCTTTCTGTCTTTGCCTTTCTATTGGTTATTATTATCCTTAATGAAAACTATAGTGTTGTATTAATCCAAGGCTTTTAACGTCTTCCTCTCTCTTGTTGCAAAGATGCCTTAGTTTTCTCATGATGTGTCTATTTTAAAATTTTCTTTTCAGGACCAAAAAAATTCTTCTGAGTATTCTCTCTTCATCCCCATCTCCATCCTTTAAATTATATCTGTCTTTATTTTTTTCTTAATATTTATTTATTTATTTATTTATTTATTTTTATTATTTATTATTATTATTTATTATTAATCAATTTTTAAAACATTTCTAGGCTTGTTTCTTGATGCATATGTCTTGACTTGTATCTGTATTTTAGAACCCTTTCTACAAAGAATTCCCTGTATTGAACTGAAACTCCAGACATTTCTGCACTTTTGTCATTATGGAAATATCAGATCTCTTCCTTACTCAAATCTCTAAATAGTCAGGTGATTTGAGTTCATGTACTAGTTCTCTGATTTCTCACTTCACTCTTCTAAAATCAAAACGTCACTTATGAATCTTTTTTGTTTATCCTTTCTTTTGGATTGTGTTTAGCAATACTGTAATCACATATTACCAAAGAGCCATCTGTACAATTACATTTCTTGTTGTATTAAGGAGATATTAATGGAAAAGGATATTAATGTCTCCAATCAATAACTCTCCTACGCAGAAATTTACCATTCATAAATGTCTGAAGCTTGTCCATATTTATATAATTTGGTTTGCATTCAGAATTTGGAGATTGCAAGTTCCCTGAAATAAGTCAAAACCATCCAGAACCTGTTAGCAATTCTTTCACTAAGGGTTTTGCAGAGATTTCTATCCAAATCCAAATATAAAAAAAATCCCAAGCTTCTATAGCAGAGCTTTCATAGCTCTCAATAAAGCTTAATATTACAGACTTTCTCACGATAAACTCTTGTGGTATCCAACTTATTACCACTACACAGGTAGAGTGCAATCCACTAGATATTACTTTTTGAGCCTTAACACGCTGTCAGTTTTCCACACTGACCCTTAGGTCCTAACTTGTGCATAAAAACATTGTGCTACACAGTATCAAAAGCCTTGTTAAAGTCATCATGAATGACATCCAGCATTATTCTTGATCACAAATCAGACATTTTTTCATAGAAGGCAGTCAGGCTGATCAGACATGATTTATCTTGATGAATGTAAAGCGACTAGTCCCAGTAACCTTTCTCTCCTATATATGCCCAGAAATGTGTCCAAAAAGTCTTTCTCCATGATTTTTAATATATTTTATTTATTTTTCGATTACTGTGTTAAATTCTTTTGTTCCTAATCAAGGGACTTGCATTACAATATGAAAGATTCCAACTGGATATAAGGACAGCAAAATAAGGGAACAGGGAGGATCTTCAGCCTTGGAGACACAGCTGGATGCAGTTCTGAACAAGCTGATCTGATCTCATTGCTGACTCTTTTGACCCTGCTGCTGAGCAGGAAGTTGGACTAGATTACCTCTTGAGGTCCCTTTCAACTTGAATTATTTTGTGGTTCTATGGTCATGAAAATGCTTATTCAAAACGTGTTCACAGGATCTAACCCAAGGATGCTCAAGAGCCAAAAGTCAGTTCTAGAACTACAAATATTCCCATAAAACTAGAGATGTTTTATTATATAGTCAGATTCCATGTCTTAAGTGAAAAAATCTCAACATACTAGACATTTATTTCCACACATTTTCACAGCACCTGTTTGACATACCCCATGAAAAATCTACTTATGCTACATATCATCAACCTTTTCATTTTCCTGACTGTTGTTCTCATCAATACTAAGCTTATTTCTTCTGACCATCAATCTATCCTTTAATAGCCAGTCACAACAGAGGAATCATAATGTATTGTTTATTCAAAACAATTCTGAACTTCTATTATGTTTTCAAAGACCACCTGGTATACCATTTGTTTGAGAATCTTCTAAAAGCTGGCACAGCCATCCTTGATCTGTGGTGTCTGCAGTGATCTTTGACCCATCAGGCAGAAGGTTTTGCTTGCTTTCTTCAGGATTACTCTCAGACATAGACATAAAGCTCTGCTTCTGGCAGACAGCATAGAACTCTGCTCTGCATTTTTTGTCAATGAACTGTTGCTTGTGTTTAACGATGGGACAAGCGCCTCTTTTCAATGGTATGAATCTGCAGCCCTTTCTGAGATTTACTTCTTTCTGTGTACCAATCATTCTGTTCTTTGTTCTACCTCCCAGTCCATAACCCTTATGGATTGAGCTAATAATAGTCATTTTATTTAGCTGCTCTTTTTGAACTTTTACTACTGTGTTTGCAAGAGGTAATGGAAAACTCAGAAAGAGAGTCAGGTAGCATTTCAGTAGTAACTTTATTAATCTGCTTGTGAATAAAAGCAAATCTGTTTTCCACAGTATTCCAGCCATATTCAAAAGGATATCAACTGACTAAACAGGCCAGATTTGCTATTACATTATTAATACAAACTCTTATTGGATATTCTAGTTTGAGGTAAAGTAACTATTTCCAAAAAGATCTGAAAGCTTCTTTTGTCTGCTTACATCAATAAATTAATGTTAATTGGTATGAGCAGAAGATTCAAATTATAGTTTCAAATGAGGTTCACTAATGTATGTAAATTGGAAAAGGAATGTGAAAAACATATCAAGTAAATTAGGTGGATACTATTTGTAGATTTGCACAAATATTGCAAATTAATGAGAGAAATAGTGGAATTTAAGCGAAAACTAATAAGTTGTTTCTTTCTTCAGCCAGTCATTTCTTGCACAATTTTCAACACTCCACCTACAAATTCCATGTGATATGATCAAAATACACCAGATTGCTATTCGTATTTCAATCTAGATATTGAAATATGATAAAGTGATAAAGTGATAAAGTGATAAAGTACCTGCTCCATTATCTGTCCTCCACAGGCTTTAGACATTCAACCATTCTGCTAAAACACTTCAAGAAGTTAAAAGATCGGAGGTAAAAAATCTTCCAGAAACATTTATAATTCTGTCTTGAGTAGATTTAATTCATGTTCAAAACATGAAAACTCGTAGTCTTCACTAAGTGACAGATGAATATATACCTCAGGATATATGGAAGCTTTTTCCAACTACAGAGACAAAATTTCAATTGCTCCAGAAATTCCTTCATACTCCCTGACTGTGAATCTTCAGCTGATCCAAATTATTCTAGATAATTCATAATCGTAATGTTGGAGGTGAAGGAGTTCATAGGTTTGATAGTCAAACCTGTTAATGAACAAAAAATGAATTGTGTCTTTCTTCTCATTAACTCACATTCATTTAGGAGAAAAAGCCTCAAACTATAGAAGTATTCCCCATTTTCATGCTACATGCTTCAAATATTGTAAAACATTGCCACAATGCTAGGTTAACACAGTTCAAGACACAAGGTCAAATATGCATACAGAACGTGCCCTTCAGAGCTATCCCGCATAAATTGCATTAAGCTTCTGTTTGATTCCAAACCTGGGCTGATATTTGAGACGTTGCGTTGAAACAGAAACATGATTTGAAAGTGAATTTCCTGATTTTTTTTTCTATAAATCAATCTATTAATCAAACTATTGAATAAATTTTGGGGGCAATTTTGAGATGCACAAACCACATTTTCTGAGAAAACAAAATCAGAAAATTCACTCCGAAATCACTCCAAATGCTTGACATGATATTTGATTTATGCAATTAAATTCAGAATCAATGTGTTTGGATGGCTCCTCCTGAAGATCCATGGTACATACTTAGAGTGTTTATGGTTCTTTTTTTCAGAAAGCTGTAATCTATATGTGCAGCAGAGACTGCATTTGTTCAAAAAGTCACTTGAAAACAGACACAAAGGAGATAAAAGAGCCTACTGATGCACTTCCCTTGCACCAAGTTCCTCACTCTAAGTAGACTTGTAGCAGAAGTCTATCTCTCAGTGGAATATTATGCTTAGATGGTTGCAATATTTTAGTGACAGCATCTTATGTGTCTTGTCAAGCACTGACCAGAGATATTCCCAAGTGGAATAAAAGTATGCATATATTTTTTAAAAATGCTAAGGGAAATTTAAAGTTTTGAAATTCATAGTAATTTATTGGATATTAAGCAAAAGGTTTCTTTGCATTGATAGGAGAACAAGAGCTTGTCTCTCCCTCATAATTGTTCTGGTTGTAGTAAAATTTTGTTTTCCTTCTGTAATGTTTTCCTGCAGATCTCTACAAAAGTCTGGGTGATAGCAGTTCCAAAATTGAGTCGGTTTTTCCAGGCTCTCATACCACTGAAAAGGAGGACTCTCATGCAACAGTTCAGGTACGTATATTAGCAAAAAGACAGTTCTAGAATGGAGAAGGGGACTGAAATGAGATTTGAGACGAACATGTGGAGCTAGAGATCTTGCTTTGTTAGTTGTCTCTGTTAATTCATTGATGCCAGGTAAATATTTAGGCAGTAACTTGCCCTCTCCCTTATATTGGGTGTTGAAACTGTAATTCAGTGATAAGCTTCATCACTGTTTGTATGGTCTCATCTTTTATAGCATCCCTAATCTGGAGTGAGAGGCAAGACCACGGTGTGAAGCTGTGATGTGGCCTCCAGCTAGCTCTACACCAGTCAAGTACCACGTCCCAACACACAATGAGAGAAGCTGTGTGGAATGGTTCAAATGGAGTAAATCACACCATTCCCCCACCTGACTCTCCGACCCCATTTCAAAACACTGAAGTCGCCATGGAAGCCTGGAAAATAAGAAAAGTGTGTTTTATTTGACATGCCTTACTTTACAAATTCCCTAATTGTGTAATTCTAAAAATAAGTATGGTGTGATAGTCTCCTGCGTTTGCTTGCAGACAGAAATGGTTGCTTGGGAAGAGCTTAAACTGCTCCCTTTGATGAAGATTTGCATGTTAATTTTTGCTAACCATTTCTCAAAAAGTATGTCCATATTTCTAGTTAATATATCTTACACCTATTCTAATACTCTCTTCCTTCAGATATTTTCCTATTACAAACGTAACTGCTGATCTAAAACTTTACGGTGGATACTTGCTTCCAAATGGCACCATCTGTTAAATCAGAAACCTCATTCCTGTTCTGAAGGAGCAAGCATTTAACCTGCTATGGTGAGAAAGCAAGTCATAAAATATCAGTAGAAGGAAAAAGGATATCGTAACCCCTGTATTCATTGTACAAAGACAACTAGACAAATAAATTTTCTATAGAAATGTGATAACACATTTCTGGCCAAATTTGTCAGTTTTCATAAAGTAAACTCCACACATTTTGTGTCCGTGAAGAACTCTGGCATTATTGCAAAAAAATAATGGGGGAAAAAGATATAATTCTACCTAAAATTCTAATTGTTCAATATGAAACATGTTTAGAATAGACACTCCACTAAATTTTTACCCCAAAAGAAAAAAACATAGGAAATATTTACAATTGAGAAAAGGTGTAAAATACTGTTTCTTAGAGTGTTCAGGAATATCACTAATGGGAAAAAGAATGAATTTTTCCTTTTTTTTTTGGTGTCATGTCAGTATTTGACCTGTTCTTCTTTAATACACTAGTGTGATCTTTATGGATAATCAGTTATCCTGTTCAACTGCCTGTGACCCATACTAGTGGAAACCTGAGGAAAACATTCACTAACAGCTTACACATTCATTAACTATTATCAATCAGTACAGTTTTACTTTTTAGGTGCAGCTATGAAAAATGTATGAAGGCAGAGATGAACTGTGGTTTGTGGCATTTGTTGTGAAGCCCAGAAGCAGCAGCAACCCGCAACCTATCATGCATAAAAGCAGAAATAACTTTTATGAGCCAAGTCATGTAAAGCTTGAATAGTCAGATTCATGAAATTCACTGAGATTTGGATTAAATTTAAACCATTCTATACAGCTCTACTTTTGATTAGAGCTCTGTGTGCAGTGAAAAAACTCGCATTTGAATGGAACTTATATTTTGAAGAAGTTTGAATGTGCTAGAATTTAAATTGAGTTCCAAGCTTGATCTTAAAATGTACCGTTGGTCAATTTACATTCAGCATTAAGGGACAGGGGGAAGATAGCATTACATTTTTTTATATTTTAGCTATGGATCAAAACTTATAAATATAAAGGATCAAAATATGATTTAGTTTTACTATCTCCTTTTATGAAATTATGAAACTTCAAGTGCCCAAATGAAGAATGTAAGCTAAATAATAGAAACGCTACAATGTCCATTATTTTTACTTTTGAAGAAACAACAATAAAAAGTCTTTTCCATTTCCACTTCTCTTTGCTTCGCATTAAAAACAAGTTGCATTGTATTATATGTGTGTATATATATATATATATTCCAGACATTTATCTTTTAACTTTTTACCTGTGGTTCATAAAATATAGCATAGATTTAACAATGATGGGGGGAAAAAAACGTTTTGTAGATCAATTTGCATCACAAACTAGTAGAATTTCATGTTTTGTATGTTTAAATTCTATATAAGTATCATTCACTGTGGCTTTCGTATATTTTCCGTTGATGCAGTAGAAATCACTGAGGCTTAGAATTTATTTCAATATCTAAATAAATTCCCAGCTCATCATTCAGATGACTTGTGGACTGCAAATAAAGTCATACAATGCATGAAGAGATTAAATCACACATCTGGACTCCTGCAATGTACAAATATAAATACATACATACACATACACACGCACATGCCCCCAGTACACAGAGCTAAGGTTCAAATCGAAATACTTTGATCTGAGCCTCTCCTTTGGCTGTGGTTCAGACTAGACTAGAATAGCTTGGCTTCTCTTCCCCAGATCTGCCAGCTTAAACCTCTAATTTGTAGGAAGACAAAAGCAGACATTCGCATAAATCTATTTAAAGAAGAAAGCTCTGGCAAGGTTCTACCATTTGGGGCCAAACCCTTGCCAAATAGATAGCACAATGTTAATTTTACAGTCCAGGTTTACAGTTTATGCAAGTCCACTTGCGTAGCAGAAGTTGGTTTTTTGCAGGATCAGGGCCTAGCTGGGAAATACACATCCTAAAACAAAGATGTTGTCAAGAGTTTAATTCTAAAATCTACAACTTCTTTCACAGTGTTAGTTTATAGATCTTTTCTATTTTTTATGTCAAAATCTATTAAGAAAATCTATATGTGCATCATTATTATTATCAATGTCTGAAAAAATAAGTTTTTTAAAAGAACCATGTTACTGTTGACTTTTTAAAACACAGTGTCACACAGTACAAGCTTAGACCTTTTAAAATATTTATGATTACTCATTTGTTAGAATATATCATTAAGTATGATTTGATTGACCCGGAAGGAATGCAGGAATCCATATCTTACAGAATTCAGAAAATACTAAGCAAAAAACCCCTCAAACCCATATTATTTTAAAATAGAAGTATATCAATATCTTTGCTGACATTTGTAAACTTTTCAATTAATGTTCTACTTTTCAGGAATATCAACTTTTCAAAAATTCTAATATATTAAATATGGACATTATATACTAATCAAATTATACCTGTAGGTATTACAGAGGCAGCTTTCTAAAGATAATTTCTGTGCTAATAACAGTTGTTATTTTGCAACTGTTTGTAAAGAAGGATTTCTTTTTCTTATGAAACTTAGATCACCCAGAGAGAGACAACATCCAAACCCTTTTGTATTTAATATTCAGAATTTTCTGCGGAGTGACTGCTTGTCAAAATGAGGCAAAAGACTAGCAAAATTATTTCAGAAGAGAAAGGATATTCAATGGCATGGGATGTTCAAAAGCTGGACATCTACCTATTTTTCTAGCTATTAAAGCCACAGCTGGAGTAAGTTTTTAACCTGGCTTCATTATAGATACTTGTCTGCCTCCTCCAAGACTAGAAAAGTCCTTACCCATATGAGGAGCAGCTCAAGCAACTCGGCTTGCTCAACCTGGAGAAGAGCAAACTGAAATTACAAACTCCAGACATCTCCCACTTCATTGATGATATTAATTTTGGACAAACAAACTGCAGCTGCCCAATTCCCTCCTGTAGCTTCCCTCGGCCTCCTCTGAGAATTGTACTATGTAACTATTTAAATACTTATGCAGAAAGTGTGGGACAGCATAAAGGTGGAGCCACACTCAAACATTCTGTTTAGAAGTATTTTGGTTTAATAATGAATAGAAATAATAATAACAAAATGCAAGTTTAATATCAAGTAATAACAGCAAAAACTGCAGCAATCTTCCAGTGTGATCTTAACAGGCAGCTTTGTCATCAAGAAAGGAAGGAGAATGTGAGACTATAATAAATTACATGAATCAAAGTCTGATTGTTTTCACCAGCTAATATTTCTGTAAAGTAATATTTAATCTCTTCAGTGTGGATTCTCCATGGATTTATTGCATTATAGGCATTCAAGAGAAGTCATTCCAGAGATGCAGCTAAGAAAATGTTTCTTCCAAGTGCGCCTTACAGGGACAAAATAGAATATGTCTAGGTGGAAAGCAATAATTAAGTTTGCTAGATAGCAGAGTGCAAGGTAAATGGGTGGAAATATTTTGGAGGCAGTGAGGTCTGCACCTCAGGGACAGGCCTGAGAGTACAAAGCACAAACACCAAGAAATAATGGAGTTCCACCGTGAGGACAATACACTCTAAGAGTCCCCATTTCCAAGTAAAGTCTACCTACGTATCAGTGAGATTCATTCTGTTTGGGGAGACTCTTGAAATGATTTAACAGGATGTAATTCCAGTTATGTTTTCATTCCACCCCAAATTCCACAAAGCCAAACCATGAAAACACATGCTTAAGTCCAAAGCTCTGGAGTTTAACCACATAGCAGGGAGATGAATTAAGTACTCGCTACATTTGCTTGTCTTTTTCATCCCCCTGCCAGAGACTGCCAGCCTTACATCAATAAATCTCCAATTAACTTGCACTTCTTTTGAATCCCTTTAGTTCTTTTTATTGGCTTTGTTTAGTCTGGCAGGGTGAAAAAAGACAATCTGAAACCAAACCAAAGTAACCTGAATTCAGCAGTGGCTCTCTTAATGTCCCAGAATTCGACCCTGCATATTACGAGGCTGTTTGCCGTTCAGTGATTACTCCTGGAAACCTGGGCACATTTTTGTGGACAGCAAGGCTGGGCAGCTGCTACCTTCTTTCATGTCATCACTCACCAATCATTACCTTCATTTGAATTTATTGTGTCTTCTCTGCTGAATCCTGAACTTTGTGGACCACTTCTTATACAGACTTAAGGAAAAAGGGAAAGAGAAATTATTATAAAAGCTGCTGACCTTCTAGTACAGGGAGAGTTTTATGCATGGTAAAGCACAATTTAATAAGGTAGCATCAGAGGCACAAAACATATGCACAAAAAATATGAATTTATCTCATAATACTAATAAATAATTCTGAGAACACATTACAATAGAAATTTTTGAATAGAGTTACCTTAAAAGTGTAGATAGCATAGGCATCTGCCCATCTACAATCATAAATAGGCACATACATACACAGCACTAAATTCTACTCCCTGCTCCTGCAATCAGGACAGCTTGCTTGTAAAAGACTTCCACAAACTGACTGCAATTTTTATAAACTGAATATTTTGTAGATTAACTAACTTGTTAACAAGACAATAAATAAATTTTAAAAAAAAAAATTAATTGAAACAGAAAACCTCCAAGAATAAGATGTCTGACCAAGAAAATGGCTCCTATCCCTCCCTCCCCTCCTTCATTTATTTGAATAACTAAATCTAAAAAGTCTGCCAAATAAAAAAGAATTGAATCCACAACTTGTCTTATATGGGAAAATGGAATTGTCTTATTCAAGTAGCTGTCTTGGATTAGAGACAAATATCCTAGGTGGAAAGCACTCCGAGCAGGTGCCTCCCCCCACCGCAGAGGTTTCTGGCACCCCTCCCCCCACAACACAGAATATCTCAGCCTAAAGTGGAAAGAACTGTTTAATTAACAGACCACACAGTGGAAAGGGAAAAGGGGAAAAGGGGTCAGAAAACCTGAACAAACAGCTGATGAGCTTAGTGTCCTTTTCCTCAGGTGTAGCTTCCCCTTTCCGGGGGGAGGGGGCCCCGAAGGGCTAGGTGAAGTTCCTCCGGTGGCTCCCTGGACGATTCTCGTCCGCTGTCCCCCGGGGCTCCTCAGGTTCTCGGATGAGAAAGCAAGTCGAAGAAAAGGGTCCTGAACGATGAAAAACAATCCCAGGGAGGAAAAAAACCAACCCAAGCAGCAGCCACACCAGTAGCACCAGCCACCAGCAGCAGCAACTGACTGAGCCAAAAAAAAAAAAAACCAAAAACCAGTGTCCCTTCCTTCTCACTCCCCCATAGGAGAGCTGGGGAAAGTTTCAAAACATCCCGTGCTGGCGGCAGAGCTCCCAGCTGCGGGACACAGTTAAAGCTACAGGACCATATTTCTGGTCAAGCATACAAAACGATAGGGAATACACGATATCATTATGCCACCCCAGGACAGTAGCTAACTTAGATACTAATATCAGCAGTTTAAAGGAAAAGTTATCATATTACTCATTTAGACAACAATACCTGTTATATGTCCTTAGACTTTATTTTGCTGGACAGAATTGGGTTTTTACTGGTTGAAAGATGATAATCTTAATTCTGCTTTAAATATAAAGATCACTGTAAATTGAACTACTGTCATATACATAAGTAGTCTAGCTGATTTCAACAAAAGGAGGAACAGAGATCACATAAGCATAGGACCAAACACTGAAAACAAGCCAGCCAGCTTAAATACTAACAAGACTTCCACTAAGTAACATATAACAAAAGGCTTTTGCCAAAATAAGCTAGAAACCATTCTATGTGTCCTAATAACATTTTCACAAATTCACAGAATATTCTGAGTTTGTGTCTCTATGCATTACAGTAATTTCTATAGTTTATAGTATCTTCTGTGGTGATATAAGTTGGACTTTGAAATGCCTTGTTCATAGTTACTACCTTTGGAAAAGTAAAAACAGCAGAAAATGTGCAGGAGTTAATACATTCTGCCCAGGCTTTATTTATTTAGAGTATTTGGCCTACAAATCTGTAGCTCTACCCTAGAGAAAAAGAACAACCACATGCCTTGGGCAAAGTCTTCCTTCAGTGTGGTAATGGTGCTTAGAGGATTTCTATTAGTGTTCCTCCATGTATTTGTACTGTATCATACACCTAGTACAGTATCATGGATTGTTTGAACCATTGTTTGGATTTGGTCATGGATCAGAACAGATTTCATACCGCGAATAGTTTGCAGCCCTTCCACTGTTTTGAGTCCTCCCGCTAAAACAGACCACTGTTTCAGGAAAGTAACGCACGAGATGCGCCATTCTAATGAGAAATTGAGATACATGTCTTTTTTTATTCCTTTCCCTTTTCTTCCCTTAGCAAGCACCAAGAATTCATGTAAACAGCTCTTTTCTTGTTGGAAAAGGACAATGAGGAAGAAGAATTGACTTAAAAAGGTTATTTTTCTGTAAGTTGCAGTGCTTCTTGGTATTTACAGGCAGAAAGCAGGCAGCTGCATTCTGTCCCAGCCTGAATTCATAAACCTAACTTGATCGTCTTCTGAAGAATTTATGGTTAATAATCAGCTTTAGGCCCTTCTGAGGGAAGAAGCACATTTTGAAGCTACAAAGGTCCACTAAATAGCCCACGGGAAATGACCCTGCATCCCATTAAATATAAAACCTCACTATTGTAGGACTCTATGTCAGAGGGAAAACATTTCAGTGTCTTCTCCCTTCAAGTGTCAGAGAGCTCCCTCTGCCTAAATGCTTTATTAAAATTGAAGAAACATACCAGATTCCTGCTTCTCAGGCAAAACTGTTTTCTTCTTCTTGAAAAAGTTTTTTTTTTCCCTTTTACTTTGGGGGAAAGAAAACAAACCCTTTATTTTCTTCATTCCCATATATTCATTATGGTCCACCTTTTTTTAAAGCGCTTATCTTTCTTTTATCTATTTCATATGCCTGTGGCAAACACCATAGTTGTCTTCTTTCTATTCCAGGAATCAGCTACAGTGTATGCTTTATCTTAGTTAGACCAGGTTGCTATTTTCCTATTTAAATGGAAGATATGGATTGAAAGTCAGATGTGAAGGTCAGAGAAGTGGTTCTTAGTTTATTGTGATTTAAGTCTTTGCAGGCCACTTTTTGCTTGATGGAAAGCATAATCACAAGCATATTATTGAGAAATAAAGTGAAATTCACATTTCCTTTAATAATCTATTTAAGTTTCCCAGGCATAAGTGGTCCCCCATATGTTTTGCTGTGTCTTCAATTGCAACAATGATATTGGCCACAATTTCTATAGAAAAAGTAATTTATAAGGCCTTTTCCACCTCTTTTTTTAGGGCACATACATACAAGGTATGTGAACCTGAAAAAAAGACAAGTAGAACAGATAGACCTGCAGCTGTTGATTCCCATTGTGTGATTTAAGAAGCAATAACAACAAATTATGATAGTCTTATAGGTGTTTATATTAATATCTTGTCTTCCTCCACTTATAAAGGGGAAAATTTAACCAAATTATTTTATGATGCAACCATTCTGACCTAAATCAACTTCACATAGTCTATAAGACCTTCGTTATAAAAATTCTTGGCATGCCTGATGGCTGTTCAGAAGTTCCTTAGACTTTATATATTTGACAGAATATGAATGGCACCCAAGTTATAGTGACTATGAGAACCAATAGTGGTAGCAAGTTACCACCAGCAACAAAAGCCAAAAATTCTAATTTTAAGATTAAAAAAAGTACCTTCAGCAACTTGAGGTATGACAAAGAATTTTCATCATGAGGAAAGGAAAATGGCATTAAAAAAGAGGAATGAAAATATTGCAAAGTCTGGAAAATAAAATAATTGTACTCTTATTCCCTTATCTGAAAAATCTAAAAGAAGAAAGTTCGCTGGAAAGTAATCAGTGTGTGTGAGTCTTCAACAAATTTGACATGATGTTACAGTATTTTAGCGACCAAATCCATGCAGCCTTACTTAGAATATTGCCTGCATTTATAGCTATGAAATTGTAAGAGAAATGATAAAAATTTTCCAGGAATTTAAAAAAAAAAAATAAAAAAGGACGCCTCCCAACAAAACTCTTAAAGGAAATAAAATTAACCAAGAAGGAGAAAAAAAAGCTCAATGGAACTTCAGCTGAAAAAGATCTAAGCACCACTTTCTGGCCTGTCAAGAAACCATTTATTTAAAAAAAAAAAAAAGGAAGCTCAGCTGTCTTATGACAATGTTGAATGTTTGTCTTCCACCAGAGAAGGAAGGGTCTGTCAGCTCTGGAGATGCACAGGTTTCTGAGAATCCCATAAATCTTATAAAATATGCAAACACAAATGCTTGTTTGTAAATCACTCCTCTCTGTGCATCAGCTTTATATGATTATTTTTTTTTTTTACAAAAAATTGAGCTTCAATTATTTTTGAATGGCCTGTTGGCTTTGCTCCAATGAACTGTCACCTATTTTTCCAGCCTGCAGGAATAACATATTATTTTAAAAGGGTCCAGATGCTATATGCTTGGGGAATAAATCCAAACCCTGTTTTGTTCTGTTCTATTCATGTCTCTTATATTACCAAAAGTTTGCATGAAAGTTACAGAATAGATTGCCATAGTGTCACACTCTTGACAAATGGAACATACAAATGCAGAAATTCACTCTTAGAATAATTCAATGGTACTGTTTAAAGTGTTAAAACACTAAAATACCAAAATATTAAAAAACTAAAATAAAATGAAATCTAATGAAATAAATATTAGTCTAGTTGCAATGATTATACTCCCAAATATACTGCAGCCAAGATATTATATATACAAGACTTTCAAGTGTATTTCCTCCTCCCTACGGCTCTATTCTCACCCTTTGCTTCTCTGAGCTACTAAGGTCAATGACTAAAATCCTGGGGGGGGAAATTGTTGCAGCAAGTCATCAGCATGCCAGGAACAGTTTGGTGGTGATGTTGATGGTGTCATCCTCCTGATAATAATATATGCTTAGAGCAAATTTATGTGTTTGCTAAGCTGTTCTATGCCTTGCTCTGTGTTAGTTGTTCTGAAAGTCCAGGCTGCAACCAAAATTTTTATGTACTTATCGGTTTTACATACATTGGATATATGACCTGTGCTTCCTCCTTCCTTTATTACAACTAAGTCAGGTTTCATTCAAGTGACATTCCTATGATTAAAAATAGTTGGACATAGGTCAGTTGCTTGAAACTCTGGAGTCTGCAAAGTCACCATCTCTTTGTTTTTTCAGGAAGTTCTTTATCATTCTGTGTCTTTCCCATCTATGCTGCATTTTATTCCATAGCAATGAATCCCTCATTCCACATAAATATTCATTATTGTTGTGTATCAATTACAAAATTTACGAAACAAAAACAACTGTTTGAGCAAAAGCTAAAACAATACAGGTGACTGTTACCTGATCATTAAATGAGCTAAAACCTCCACAAGCCAGACCCAAATCTCCAGGCAGGCTAAGACAATTCCATGTCCTGAGGTCTGAAAGAAGTCTGGGGCTTCACAGGGAGTAACACCCCCAAATTTACGGGGTTAAAAGGCTACACTGAATAGTAAGGAGGGAGCTGCTCATGAGCATTGAGCACAAGAGCTCACAGTAGGTATTGAGCAACAGTGTAACCACTACTTACATCACAGTAAGTCACCGTATGAAAAAACCACTTGGGAGAGGAGGAAAAGGTATGGGATAGAAACTGGAATCTCTCCAGCTCCTTCTGGAGTATGATTTCTTGGAGACAAATCTGGTTTGAGACAAGCAGCACAAAAACTGAATAAAATCACAAGCTTTTAAACCATGTCACCACCAAAAGCCTTTAGCATTTTCATCTCGTGTTTATTTATTTAGGTCATTAGCACAGGCTATGGATTTAGCTTGTACAAGAAAAAAAAAGTGATTTGTTACTCTCCAGTAATTACTCCTGAGAGGTTTTTTTTGTCATAACACAAGGTTGTGATCGTTATTAGCCTTCTGTGTCATGTACAAAACAGTTGAATCCTACCTCATTGTCGCTTATGCCCCTCCTGTACGGAGGACAACCTTACAAACATGTCATGTACTCTGCAGGACAGGGCAGAAGTGTCATTAAAACTTTATGGAAACAGCCACTATGATTTCATGTGTAAAACTCTAAGTGCTTTCCTGGTGCCATATATATTCCATTATAAACTATTAATGACATAGCTAATTATTGCACAACACATACTTAAGTGCATAAAACAGAATCTATGCATAGCTTTAAAACAGAAATGGAAATAAAGTTCATTTTATAGCTAGTGTTTAGCTTCTTTGATTAAAGCCAAGCTTTTGTTCAATTTCTCTGTCCACACAGTTCTATTTGGCCCGACGAGGATGCACTAGTGTGCAGAACAGGCTTGCCAGGAGTCTGATAAAATATGTACTTGCTTGTTCAATTCCCAGGCTGATGATTCAATGTCTTTGGAAACACCTTCTGACAGCAAGCATCTTACTAAATATATTTAAATATATCTTGTGGATACAGATGGGCCCAATGTATCCAAAAACAATGGAAAAATAAAGCCATCTACTGAGAATTGGTCGCATACCTTGAACATGGATATTTAGTCGTTATTCAGTGCTTTACATCTCTAGACCTCTTGGTGCTTTTGTAAAATATTATCCACATTTCTGACTGTGGAAACTGAATCACAAAATTATAAAAAAGTTGTACAGTGTCAATGCACTTCAAAATTTGGTAAAGTTTTTGGGGCAAGCACCAGGTCTTACCTTCTGATATAAGAACACAATAAGACAGAAAGTATCTCAAAAATATCTGTGATTGTTTCTCTGACACACGAAAATGAAACAACAATGTTATTTTATTTCATCCAGGAGAATACCTGACAGGGCTGGCCACACTACCTTTGGTTGATAACACGTCTGTAGATCTCTTCATCCCATCTTTTTAAGTTCAACAAGCATAGAAGCTTTAGGAAGAAAACTGGAAAAGAAAACTCTTAACTAGCAAAATTATAAAGTGTCGGTTTAAACATGTTCATCGTCAAAGCATTTCTAAGAAAGATTCATGAGTGCTTTTCTACATTGAAACACGTTTTTCAAACATTGCTATGTATCTGATCATAATATTTTATGATTTGTTCCCAAACACTTTGAAGAGAAAAGAAGGATCTTCAAATTTCCCACAGGTGAGGAAGAGGTGAAAGATTTTTCTTCAACCTATAAAAGCAGCTCCTTAACAGACACACAGCTTATTTGCTTCGACAAAGACCCAACTACAACTCTAAGAATAAACTGAAGCTACTGAAAAGAAAAAATATTTTCTACATAAAAGATTATTTATAGTTCTCACCTGGGATTAGTCAATAATTTCTTTCACATGTGAATCAAATGCAAGAAGAATGGAAAGTAATTAAAATATGATATATTACATCAAAAGACGAAAGTTTAGAAGCACATCTGCAGCCTACCTATGTGAAAGACAGAAAACTGACACAAAAAATGCCTGTAAATGTGAACTGAGCAAGTAGCCACATGTTACTAGTTCTAAACATAACTTACATTTGACATCTGGATTTTGTGAACTGCGTTAAAAATGAAAAGAAAATAAAAATATGAAGTGGTGGAGTGTAGTCTGGAGCTGCAATTCTCTATCTCATTTTGCTTAATTCCCTTAGGTGTTACAAGAGAATGCTCATCATTTCAATCCTGACAATGTCATTGAAGTTAATTATGCAAATTAAACTCTTCTTATGGGAGTGCATCCTGTTGACAAATCAGCATACTTTTAAACTCACTCAGTGCTTTTGTATGAAGAATTCTGGACATACAGAAGGAATTCTTTCTGAGAAGAGAGTAAACAATAAAGACTACTGGATTTCAGGCTCCTTACAGTGACTGAAATGATCAAGTCCCAGTTAGAGGAAAATTTTGAAAATATGCAAAATGATGGTGACAGACCGTACCGCCATGGCTTGTTTGCTCTCTGACAGTTCTCACATTTCTACACACAATGAGTGCACAGCATATGACTGGACTTCTCTAGTCAAGAACATGGGAATTCTGTCTGCAAGTGGAGGATTTGCCACTTCTAAAAGAAATTACATAGTGAGATGTGATTCTATTTTGTCAGAAGGTTAAGTAATGCGATATCAGACAGACAAACTATGTGAGCCCTCCAGCACAATGCCAACCCTGAGATAAAAATGCTTTTTTTGATCAAATATCCATTCTCTACTAAGACTGGCATTTGGAAGCAGACCAAACAATAAGACAGCTCCAGAGTGCAGGAATTGGAAAAAGGAAATTAATCTATAAATACTGGATGTGTAGTGGGTAACTTGGTATATTTTGTCATGAAATATACAAGTTATAAAAACAAAGAGGTTTTATCTTTTGGGTAATGATCCATAGTTTTTATACCCAGTCTCTTTATTATCTGGGCTTTTTTCTTCATAGATATATTCTCTGATACAGGAATGGGAAACTGAAAGGAAAAAAGGGTACATATTTTTACTTCCCATTTGTATAGCAGTAAAATTAAATGCTATGCCCTTTTTGGCCACATTCTACCTAATTTTTGGCTTTTCCACAATGGCAACATTTAAAGGATTTGGAAATTTTCTGTACGGTAGTTTAGGGGTTCTGTTAATATGAAAAAGACTGAAAACGTGTTTTTTGTCAAATATGTTATACACATCTGACATTTTTAGATACTACATAAAATAGCAGTATAAGAATCAGTTTTAGTATAAGAATTTCTTTGTGGTTCCTTGACTTTACATCAAGAAAACATCTAATTTGAGAGAAAAAGAAAAACACATTAACTTGGAAAGATTTTTTTCATCAGAGCATTTAAAATTTCACTCTACAAATTAATGATCAGATTCAGCAACCTTCTGTCATGTAGTGCAATATCTTGTTCTGTAGCTGTACCAGCAGTAGCACCAGTGATAAAAACACTACACAGCATTAAATCTACACCACTCCTATGAGAGATCTGTTCCTGCTTTCTCGACCATTTCCTATGTCTAAACCTAAAGGTTAACTTTGTGGAGGTCTCTGGATCTCCTGGCTCCACCAAAGTTCTGATAGGTCTTATTTACCAGTGTCACCTTTAAAAATGGGGAAAACAAAGATTTTAAGAGGAGTCAGCCTATCCACAAGGTAGGCAAAAGAGTCCAGAAAAGTATTTTTAGTTGAAGTTCATTTGCTGGTAGCAAATAATCTCTAGTCAAATATGCAGTAATGAGGACAGAAACCTGCTATGATATTAGCACCATCTTCCAACATATGAAAAGAGAAATTATATATATCCATATATAATAACAGTGAAAGAGAGAGAAAAAGTTTGAAGTATGTAAATGTTTATATACAATAGGCAGAATATACACCCCTTCATTGTGCAGAACTCATGTAAAAATTACCTGATCCATGACAAAATATTCATGCCCCACGAGGAAAGAGAGTTTTCACCATTCAGGACATTCATAAGTTTAATTTGCTTCTTGTGAAACAAAGATCCATTCTCACAAGTTCAAAACATATTTTTGAGCCAGAAGAAGGACATACCTGCAGTATTTATCCTACCATTGACTGTTCTTATCTAGATGTAGAAACAATAGGCTAATTATGACTGTACCCATTGTGAGTCACTGCTGAGTTGATCCTGTCTGGACTCCAGGCACCCACTAAACCCACTCTACCACTCCCCTCCTCAACTGGACAGGGGAGAGGAAAATATAATGAAAGGCTTATGGGTTGAGATAAGGACAGGGAGAGATCACTCACTGATTACCATCATGGGCAAAACAGACTCAAGGAGAAAGTTAATTTAATTTGCTGAAAATCAAATCCCAATGGAGTAGTGAAAAAATGGGGAAAAAAAGGTAAAAAATACCTTTTCCCCACTCCTTCCTTCTTCCCAGGCTTAACTTCACTCCTGATTTTCTCAGCTTTCTCCCCTGCAGCAGTGCAGGGGGATGGAGAATGGGGGCTTCATCACACTCTGCCTGCTGCTCCTTCCTCCTCAGGGAAAAGCCTCCTTACATTCTTCCCGTGCTACAGCATGGGGCCCCTCCTACACGAGACAAACTTTCACCAACCAATGTGGATTACTTTTTTGGGATGTCTGTTCCCCCAGGAACAGACTTCTCCCACGTGGGTCCTCCACAGGGTCACAAGCTTTGTCAACAAACTCGCTCCAGTGTGAGCTCCGCTTTTCACAGGCTCATAGGAGCTGGCTCATAGGGCCAGGAGCCTGTGCCAGTGGGGACTTCCCATCACGGCCTCCTTTGGACATCCACCTGCTATGGTGGTCCTCTCCATGGGCTGCAGGTGAATCTCTGCTCCCCCATGGAGCTCCTTAGGCTTCAGGGACACAACAGCCTCACCATGGTCTGCACCATGGGCTGCAGGGAAATCTCTGCTCCTGCACCAGGAGCACCTCCTGCCCCTCCTTCTTCACCGGTCTTGGTCTCTGCAGAGTTGTTACTCACATATTTTCACTCCACTGTCCATCTGAAGGTCCCCATGCTTGTTCCCCCCCAACCCTTCTTAAATCTATTATCTGCCAGTGTTGCTGATGGGGTCATCCTTGGCCAGAAAAGGTTCACCTTGGAGCCAGCTGTCATTGGCTCCACGGGAAGTGGGGAAAGCTTCGAGCAGCTCCTGGCTGAAGGCACTGCTGCAGCTAGGGAACACTTGCAACATTTATAAATGCCCATGAAGGTATTCATTTTATAATGATATTATTATGCAAGCAAATAGTTGATAGACATTGATTTACATTTTTATTCTTTTTCTATAGCACGAAAGGGCACTTCACTTGAGGAGAGGTACTGAAATCCTGTAGAAAATCTTCACAGAAACAGGACTGGCGCTGCTTTGTTTAGCAGGGCTATGCCTATAAACTTCAGATGGAAATGACCATTGGTATTGTTTCATGCAAATCTACCAATATTTATCTTTATAAAGAAAATGAAGGATACAAATAAAAGGCTGTTATTTACAATTATTAGCATAATATTTCTAAGAGCAACATGTAGTCGGACTGATCATAGTCTTTTTATTAGCACACATTTCAGAGATATCCCAAATTATCTTTTAGTTGGTTTCCTTATTAATTCAGCTAGAGAAGACACATCATTACAAGATTAAAATGGCATTATTATTGCGGGGTGAATATGAAGCTTACTGGAAACAATAGTTGTTGTGACAACAATCACTGAAAAAGAAAATTAAATACGTCTAAAAGTACTACTGATAAGGCTGTAGTCAGAACTCTCTTTTTAATCTACATTATAACAAGTAAGTGGCTTTTTTTCTTTCATGTCGCTAAATCATATATATAATAGACTAAATTGCACCAACATTAGTGCATTACTGCAGTTCTTCGCTTACTTGAAAGTAGGAAATATTTACAAATTTTCCAAATATGATATAGCATGACTCTTGAAAATATTCATCTACGTGATTCATGAAAAAGAAAGTTGTTTCCAGCAGGTAAGAACAATACAGACAAAGAAATATTTTGCAATGCAAATAAAAGAAGATGAAAAAAACAAACACTTCCATCAGTCTGACTGTAAAATCATAAAACTGCAGAGTATGATATGCATTAAGCATAATTATATACAAATGCATACTTTGAAAATGAACATCAAAAGTGTGTTTATATTGCAGTGAAATTAAGCACATGTCCCAGTTAATATTAATAACTTCCTTGTTATATGAGTGTGTTTTCATTTTAAGAGCATTTTATTTGTAGTCTTTGCCACTGAATTGAATTCTCTGATACAGTTCTTACACCAAAACTACATTAGTAGACCACTGCTGTGGGCAAAGAAGCTTTCCTGGCTTGTCTGCCACTGCCAGTTCCAAATGGGCTATTACAGAATCATATATGTGATCCTATCTAAAGTCCTCTTTTATGTGCTATGTGTTCTAGCTGACAGGCACCTGTACAATTTGAGGAAAACATGCATCAGAAAATACAATAAAATAAATCAGTGGGACAGTAAAATAGAAGTTAAAAATAGAGGAAAATGATGCAGAAATGTTCCTATGATATAGAAAACTTGGAAAAAAATCCTTTTTTTAACTTTGAAACAACCAATGATTCCCGGACAACTAATGATTCCGGGGCCAAGCCACAAAAAACCTCCAAGGAGAAATAATTCTCCTAGTCCCAAGTCAGTCTATATGAAATTGTCACAACACTGTTGTCAAAGAGCCACTCTAGAACATACTTCATCTCAACAGTTTTGTGTGAATAATGAGATGAGAAAACCTCTACTGTCTTGCAATATTTACAAAAGGGAACAACATGAAAGAGAGATAGATACTTAAAAAGAAACTAAAAGGAGAACCTCAAAAAGAAAAATCTTCACTGGAAGTTTGAGAATAATTTGGAACCTTTTGTTGGAGACACAACACAAATGCATACATTTTCAAAGAAGATTTGAGAAAGAACAAAAGAAAGTCAGCATGGGCAAACAGCAGAGTAAGGAAGTCTATTAAAAATAAAAAGCGATCCTTCAAAAACATGAAGTTCAATCTAAATAAAGAAACCAGAAAAGAACATGAACTTTGGAAGCTTAAATGTAAAAACATACTAATGCCAGACAAAAACAAAACAGTAAAATCTTATCAGGTAAAATGAGTGCTTGGATGAGATGACAACATAGATTACAACATAGCAAAATAACTAAATTAATATTTTGAATCTCCCTGCATCAGGTAGGTGTTTGAAGTTTTTTGTTTTTTTTTTAAGCCAGACCTCTTTTTCACAGAGAACACAAAAGAGAATACAAGTATCACATTTAAATTTCAGGAGCACAGCTCATAAGACAACTTGACAAAATGAATGATTTTACATCATCAAAGCCAAACACATGCTTTCAAGAACTCTGCTGAAATTCAAGGAATAAAAGTCTGAACTGTGGACTGAAGTATCTTCATGCTTAAAATTGCCTTTATACCAGATGACTGGAAGAACAGTTACTTTGAAGACTCACTGATCAATAACCTATACTGTGAATGAAACTGATAGAAAATAAGACAAAGTCTGGGGCCTCTGCAGAGACTCTTAAGGAAAGTAAGTAGCCATGGTATAAGAGAAAAGAGTCTACCCTGGATAAATAAACAGCTATAAATAAGAGGCGGTGGAAAAAATTTTTTCCATACAGAAGAGAATTGACCAGTGAAGTTTTGAATAAACTGTCATGCAAAGGAGATGAATAACTATGTGAAAAACTTTGCTTATCATGATGATTTATTGGGGATCTTAAAAAGGACAGTTGGCTGCAGAGAGTTGAAAAAGGACTACATGGCCCTGAGATATTAGATAATAAAATGGAAGATGGGATTTAATGCAAATAGATGTTAACTGATGGACATACAGAAAAACAAATGTAATTTTATGAAAGGCTCTGTAATGATGGGTTCTAAGATGACTGTAATGAGTCAGGAATAAGATTATCGATTATAATAGATTGCTTCATACAATTATCACTTCAGTGTTCACTAAAAGGAAAAAACCCCAAATGTTAAGGCTTACTAGGTAAAGAATAAAAAATAGAAAATACTGTTATTTGACTATATAAGTCTTCAGCACACCTGCATTTGAATGTTGTGTACATCTGACTCTCTTATCTTGAAAGAGATCCAATGGGAAGTCATGAATATGTCCAAAAACAGCTTCCAAGTGAGGAAATGTTAAATAAACTAGCATGGTTTGAGGCAGACAGAAAGGAGGTATGATAGCATCTGTAAGTTCAGAAATGTGCAGTATAAAGACCACATCCCCTTCAGTCCTAGAACTCTCTGCAATCAAACAAAACCAGAATGTGACAGGTTCAAATTTCCACACAATATGGTATACAAGCAGTGGCAATAGCTTGTGTGAAAGGCAATGGGACACAACTACTTACATGGATTCTAAAAAACATTGGAAGAAAATATGAAATATGTCACTGGAGTCTGTAAGGAATGGAGATAACACATCTACCTCTAAAAGTTTCCTAAATGTGCGACTGCTGGGTTCAGGGGAGTTTCATAATATGCTTGTCATCTTCCTCCACTTTTTTCCAGGCATCTGCTTTTGCCTACTGTCAGAGACAGGATACAGGACCAGACAGGGTTTTGGTCTGATCTCGCACAGCTGTTCAGATGCTCTGAGCGATAAAACTCACTGTTCTTCATTATGAAAAATAAAAATATTAGATTTTTTTTCTGTTAAACTTTCCACATAATAGTCATGAGTAAGTGCTATTTTTCTTTGCAAGTGAGTTTGAAAACATTTCTCTTGATCATCATATACTGGATGTAAAATAGTTCTGTAGTTTCTGTCTCAACTACACTGTGCTGTTATATACTGAGTACTATGAGACCTTAAAAGTGTGTTCATTGTTGTAGAAATCTTTAAAACTTAGGAAAGATTTCCAGTGCAGTTCTAAAGGATTTCTCTTTTAATGTATTTGCAAATCTGTTTTGATGAATACTCAGTACATCCAAAAAAAGTAAAAAAAAGTAAAAAGGCACCTTTGCAGAACCTTTACATTTAGCTTTACAGAACAGTAAAATGGTTATTTTTGAAACTTAATAACAGACTGTATGTGTGTTCCTCATCTGAAAAAATTATAATACCTAGTGGTTTCACTTAGGTCTGCCCATGTAGGCTGCAGTTTCGTGACATTACCTGCATACAGGTCAAAACCCATTTTTATTATTATAGAAAGTTTCAGAAAAGATAAGCTTTCTGCAATCAAAGATTATATACACTTCTGAAATAATTCGTCATTTTAGTAATTCACTCCTCCTTTCATCTTTTGTGTTGGATCAGATGACATTTCCCTGATGGAATATGGTAGTTCCCTTATTCCTAGGGAGAGGCGATGCATAAGAAGACAAAAACTCCACTCGGTGGTCTTATTCTTATTAGGAGAATGTTTCAAGGCAACAGAATTATTACTCATATGAAGCTCCTCATATACAGATCAACATTTTCAAAATTTGAATGAATTTTCTACTATTTTCTAATTTTGTTCAAGTATCTGCTTTCAAGTGACATAATTGAGGAAGATTGTATATGGAAAAGAGGGGACTGTAATAAGGACAGAATATGTGATATTGGAGGGTTTTTAACTGAGTTGTTATTGACTGAAAAATAGATATGCAAAACCCAAAGACAGTATGAAGTTATAGTGCAAGACTGAATACTACTGTGCTTACTGAAATGTCTCTGTGGGAAGAAGCCATTAAGTCATAACGTCAGGGAAAGAAATTAACAGAAAATTTCACAGAAAATAGGTAAAATATTTTTTAAAAATTATATAGCATGGAAGATCTTGGTAATTATTCAGGTTTGGTGGATAATATTCTTCTGGAGAAGATTACAGCTATCTGTCACAGGCCAAAGTTTCCTGGAAAGAATCTTAATTTCCAGATAATACCTTTAATACCTTTACCAGATATGCCCAGCAAAGGTAAGGTCTTTCAACTAATACTCTCTGGGGCACTTGCAACGAGGACAGCAATAAAGTCCAGAAGTTTTGCTTTGCCACCCGATGAGAAAGTGGGAAAGAAAACTGCTCCACAAGGAAGCAGTGTAAGCCTTTTGGGTGACCCATAGTCTCCATTCAGAACCAAATCTCTTCTTAACCATAGCAAACATTAGTGTCAATAGTAAACAAAAACATTTGAGAGACTGGAAAGAAATATCAAATAGGAATATGCAAGGGAAAAGTTAGAGGTTTCCATATGTTATGTGGAAATCAAGACTACATTAAATAGCAGATGAATCATCCGACTACCAACCACTGTCAATCACTCTACCCACAGCTTGGATTTGAGAGAAGGAGGTACTTTTGGTTCTGTCATTAGGCATATGAGGGCAAGAAGGATTGTCACAGTGATAGATGGGGTATAATGACCAGCAGAGAAGAGGGAAGAGAGGAAACTGCACGTTACAGGATAGAAGTACAATCATGACTTGCTGGACATGACATGTTTTAGACTTGGCATGAATTCTGCCTAATTTTTTTTTTTTGTATTTTATAAATTCTGTGTACCCAAACAGCCTAAAACTAGTAATCATCTCACTGTTGGGGGATGGCAAACCTATCTCTCGGTTTGGTTTTTTCATACCTGTACTGAAATAAGCCAGCATGTTTCAGACATTTCTGGACTTTCACTTTGTTTTTGCTATTAGAAAGTCTAATATTGTGTGTAATTTCCAAAGGTATTTTGTTTGGTTTTTCTCCAATGCAGAGATGAGCACTACTGATGAGCAGTGGGAAACAATTTGAGAAATGGCTGTAGACTTTGCAACTGAAATTCATCTCAGCTAAATCTAAACAAGGAGAAGGGTTACAGAGGTCAAATGTAGTTATGTAGTATGTAAAGAGTAGAATGAGCAAATAATTGAAAGGCTTTTGAAAAATATATAAACAGTCTGGTAGAAAGACAGACTGAAGAGAGTTTATACAAATAAGCAGAAGAAAGTTAAAAGGATAATTAGAGGAGTGAAGAAATAATATTGGATGTCAGGTTGTATGGAATATTTCAATTAAAGGCTCTTCAACTATATCTGTAATAGAGACATAGGTTCAAAGGTTAAATTGTCCCATTAAAAACAATGATGGGGGATTGAAGACAGGGCATAAGGAAGTGGCAATTTGTTAAGTATTATTTAGCTTCTGTTATTACAGCTGAAGAAGAAGATGGAAAACTGTTTGGTAGAAGAATTTTGTTTCTCACAAAGATAGGTCAGCTCCTAATAAAGTGCAGGTAAAATTGGAAGTAAATGAGTCATTTATCTGCAAATGTACATTATCCTGGTGTCATAGACGGAGGTGTAGGAGATTTAGGAAGTATACTCTAATTTGCTATAAATTACGGGGGTTCTAGCTTATTATCAACATGTTTTGTATATAACCCTTGTGCAAAGTCTCATATAGCACTGAAGTGGCTCAAATGCCTTTACAATTATTTTCCTCAGTGCAGCTCATCCTGGGCTTTTAGAAAGTGAAGTAATAGAAATTATCCAGGTTAGTGGCAGATTATATACCAAGGCACACTAGTCAAATACAGAGGTAGGAACATGCAATGAAAGAGCAGAACCAATTCAAAGCTTCCCTAAAGAACCATATGAAAATAAATGTTGAGAAAACCTAAGAAGATTCTTGCAAAATATACAGAAATATATTTCCTCAGATCAGATACCAGCACTGCAATGAAATATTAAAGCTTTGAGCTGGAAGAGTATCACAGCATATAAATGAATACATTAAACAGCTCAATTTATAAACTGTGAGTAAAATTCAAGTAGAGTATCATATTCAAAAGAACCGGAAATGTTCATACGGCATAAGTTTTAAAATCACACTACAGAACAAAAGCAGCATACACCGTATAATGAGATGGATTAGAATATTTTTACAAGAGAGACAAATAGGAATAATACACAACACAGAGTGACTATAAAGACCTAAATACAAGATGACATTTCTGTCATTAAGTATTTGAAAGCAGAAGTTCAGCACCTTTTATTTCTAAAATTCAACCTTCAATATTCTCCTAAAGATGGCTGGACATTCAAAAGTGTTTCTTATTAAAACAGCTGGAATTGAGAATTTCTGGGAGTTTTGAATATCTGGCAGTTTGAGTGCATCATCTTTCTTAACCCCATTTTTTACATTGAAGAGTCAGATCTATGTTGCCTACGACAGCCGTGTTTTGGCATTTCCACCTTTTATTGCTTACAGGCAAGATTGACTTGATCAGCCTCTTCTCTATGACAGCTAATATCAGCTAAAAGAGTTTTCCTTGGTGAATCCCATCTCCTCTTTATATCTTTGCACCACTGGAAGCTATGAGCTTCCATAGAAGGGAGGAGCCTTTAGGATGCAAAATGGAAAGTGGATAGCTGGAAAGCTGTCCAGAAACCAATCTCTCCCTAATTATAGGGGTCTTGGCAGCTAAAATAGCAGATACAGCTGTGAATCAAAGAAATAGTAACAGTCTTTGTCACAGACACCATGGGAAAACATTCCATTAACCAGTTTTGGGCCTTTGGGGGAGCACTAGAGGAAAACAGGAAGTTTTTTTGTAATTTGTTTTTTCTTTCTGTAAAAGTAAGATGTGGAAGATTCACATTAAGAATCTCAAGCCTCGTTTTTGACTAAAACTCTACACATCTCAGATGCAATACCAATAGATTTGTTTCCTCTTCAGTCGTCATGGACTATATATCCTTCATATATTCCTTTCCAGGTTTACACAAAATATACTGTTTTATCATGGGAGTTGATTATTGTAATTTCCTCTTTAAAAATCTCTCAGGTTTGTCACATCAACTCTGAATGTAAGAACCTAACTGCAATATTGCTATTCAGATTAATTGGAAGCATATTATGCTATTCATCTTTTTTTGTACAGTAGCTGCTTCTTAAAAAGCTGATTTACTATCAAATGCCACTATTTTTTTAAAGCTCTTACTAATGTGGGCCCTGGTTCTCTTCTTTAATCTCATTTTGACAGGTAACTGTGCCATGAGTATCTCCTATTATTTAAATACCATACTGTCACCTCTTTGGTAGGTAAATGTCTTTTGTATTGTTTGCTTCAAATTTAAGATGGTTTTAAATTTTGTCACAGTGTATATTTTTATGCTTTTATGGTGTTTAAAATTACAAATGCCCCAATAGAATGAGAGGAAAAATATCAAATTGTTATCATTACCATGATAGTTATCATGCTTGTTATTTCAGTACTTTAGATGCAAAGAGAATGCATAATCACCAATAACCTATTATAATTATTATACCTATGCAAAAAGTTCCTCATTTCAACAAAATTCTCAATAAGAATATTATATTCTAAAAGGTAAGTCTTGAGACTTAAATCAGATTAATTCACAAATATGCTTTTATCATAAAAGGAGAGGGGAGAAAAGGCCTTGAATTATTTTTCTTTTTCTTGCTACATATCTCAAGCCATTACTGCCAACCCATCAAATGAAAACTGCATCTTCTAGAAGCTAAAATTGCGAACACTACAAGTCATGTTGCAGTTGACATGAAAACAACCATTGCTGACATATCTTGTATTTTTACAGCTGACTATTCTCTCCCTGACATTTTTAGTAAAGTTGAGCAATATCCAGATTCCAGCCTTGATACCAGTCGGCACAGCAACATTCATCTTAAGATGACATCTGTTGAGAATTTTTCAATAACTTAATGGTTATAAAGCATGTGAGGAGGGGGATAATAGAGGGATTATGACATAAAAATGCTAAAGCCCTTGTGGGGGAACTGCTGCACATAAAGTTTTGATTTGGTAATTCAAACTAATGCAGTTTGTAGTCCTCTAGAGAGAGGGCAATAATGGTGCACAATATGCTCTTAAACACTGATGCATAACACATTGTGCTAGAGCCAAAAGGCACTGTACAATATCATTATGGTGCAGAGAGAAGTAGTAACTTTGGGAGCTGCTTTCACAAAGATCTGAATGTACAGGTAAAAAACAGTGGCATTCCTCTCCTTTCTATGCTCCTTAATCTATACATTTGAGCATCTTAGGAAAACATGGCATTTATTGTTAATATGATAAAATGATAAATGTACAAACATCTGTGTCATGCAGCACATATAGGTTTACCTTTTTTTTTTTTTTTAAGAAGATGAATTAAGCAGGATTAAAATTTTTCATTGTTTGACTTTGAATATAACAAAATAGGTAATATACATATTTGGACAAAGCTAGAAAACAAAAAAAAATAAGGATCTGTCTATCTGTAATGGACTCAAATTTAGTACTACTAATATTTTTTGTGGATAAAAAGCATGCACAAATTCTTAAAATTAAATAGAAAATTATTATAAAATTTACAAAAATCTCATGCAATGTACAAATAGTATGATTTTTTGTTATTTTTGCTTATTTTGTTATTGTTGAAATGGGTTTATTTAATTCACATTGCATGTGCTGCTGGATGCAATGTCAAACAAAACATTTAGATGAGAACACAGTTTTTTGATTACTTCTCCAGGACTTCTGGCTGCATGAATTTAAGGAGACAAAACCGATCTGTTTGAATGATAAATTGTCTGTACTAGGACAAAACCAAATAAATAAAAATGTTCTACCATACTAACTGATTTTCTAGAAAATGCATATATAGAGGACTTTTTGGTCCCTAATTACCCTATTAAGGTTGAACGACTGCATCATTCACTTCCTCTAAACACAGTGATACCATTTTGGATTTTCTAATCTGAGTCAAAAGTTCAAGGAAAAGGTCTTGTTATTTGAAATACTTTTTCTTCCAAAAAGACCTAGGAAGATAAGTATGAATTTTTGTGACTTTGCATAAATGGTGATTCATCTCATCTCTCTTATGTGGCCTGAAAATCAGTTTTCCAGTGCAGTTTGTTGATTTGTCTAATCATACTTAATGCCATCAACATATAGAAAGAAAAATGATGATCAATCGGATCCCAATGCTTTTCCAGTTGGATGGAATTAATCAGCCTCCCAGGTGTTTACCTCCCTCAACTGCCTCTGAAGAAGTAGACGAGAGAACTGGCTTAGCTCATTCTGACTGACAAAAGTTGGTGGAAAAGCTCTGTTAATGACTGAGTACAGAAGCTGTGGGAAAAAAACAAAACAAAACAAAACAGAGAAAAACACTCCTGCATGCCGGTGTCGGGTGTCATTTCAGGTAGTGAGGTTAAATTTCTTGTCTTTCTGCTGCTGCTCCAGGCAGCTGTGAGTTTCCTGTAAGTCCCAGGTCACAGCTGCCATCTCTATGCTCATGTGCCAGGCAACTCAGGGCATGCAAAACGAGTTAGAATCTGCTGCTGTTTGCTCTTTCGCTCATCGCAGGTCTCTGGGTTCTCTGTGAAAAAGAGAAAACCACTCTGGGATGGGGTTCTGAGGCCTTGCCCAATTCTGAGTGTCGTATCTGGTACTCCAGGCTCTATCCTATGCTTCACTGGCTTCCAGATCTCTGCTGCACAAAGCCTATTTCTCTGCAGTAGGCTCCCGAACCACAGGGGTCTGTGCAGCAGTACATCATTGGCTCATTGAGCTCAAGAGGCTTGTGCTTTATGTGCAGCTTGTGTCAACAGAAAGCTCTGCAGAGGGACCCAGATCTTCTCAGAGAGAGTTATTTATGTGCCATGTGATTGAACTTAATTTAAATTAATGTCTTTTAGGTATCCCAGTGAATATAGAGGCCAACGTCTCCTCTTTTGTCATTTAGCTGCACTCTGGCATTTTTTCTCACACATTGCTGGTGACAGTTAGAAGTTTTTAGGCTCCTTTCCTTTCCAGTTCTTTCCATGCTTCCCATGAGGAGTCTGATCCCAAAGTTTGTTAAGCAAATGGAAGATTTTTTATTTAAAGTCAAAATGTTTGGTGGAAATTTTCATTTTCAGCTGAGCTGTTTTTAAGTTTAATCATGCCTCAATGAATGAGAAGCTAGCAGACAGTGTTTAATCAGAAATGAAGACATTGTTTGGTAAGGTATCATCCAACAATACAGCAAGCAGAACTTTGGAGGTCCCAAAATCAGTGTTCTAAGGCAGCTTTGTGATGTAAATAGGGGTTGATTTGGAATAAATTAAATTTGGATTCAAATGTGGTGGTTTGAATGTGTCTCACATAGCTTCTTCCAGTTGGGATCTATGTTGGATTAGGCACTCCCCATCACAAACAGTGCTCTGTGATCATGTGTTTACTTCTCATCTAGAGCAGTGCAGTACTAGCACACTTGTCTGCTGACGCATAGATCTTTGTGACTGAGAATCTATGATATTAGAGACTTTTCTCAGTGGTACAGCTCCCCCTCTTTTATTTTGAAATACCTGGAAAGGTGTAGGACATGCTGCAAATCTGTTTGTGCACAATAGTTCTTCTCTCATTCGTGGTCCGCAAATGGCAAAGGAAAGGTTTCATTCCCACTCTTTCCTCTAGTTCACGAGGACAGAATGCCAGCCAACAATGACTGTGTTCCTTCTCTAGGCCATTTACAGTGTGCATGCAAACCAGGAGGTCGGTTTGGAAAAATATAGGTGCTACTCGAATGATGCAGAAAGATAAGTGATTTAACCCCAAAAAGATACCTTATATTTTATCGTTTTTCCCAGCCTGCAGGTTCTGAGACATGGAGATGCATATCATCATTGAAAATAAAATGCTGGGATACAAATCACCATTAAAAAAAAATTATTTAGTGACACATCTACCAATTAAGAGACTCAAAATTCTGCTCCATGCTTAATGTATAATGGGGGAAATTACATGGAATATATGTAAATCTTTTTATGTTTTCCTTATATATAGTATCGTAATCCCTCGAATGAGAATTTGCTGCATTGTTCCATTGCCAAAGTGATGTCTACAAATGAGGGCTCAGGGAATTGCTGCAGGCTTTCTGATGAACTGAGCCAGCAAGCCACTGTGGACACAAGCCCGAGTTTTTGAATGAAGAGCAGGATTTACACATTCAAAGATATTTGTCTCTTTTCCCTTTCAGATTTCCAACAAACAGCTCCTTCTTTCATTTACTGGCAATAATTGGAAACAAAATGCAAAGCCTAAAATTACTTGTGTGCTCCAAGTCTTCTCCATCTTTTTCAGCTATATAATTTGTTCTGTTAAAAGATGCAACTCTTCTTTGCAGTTGTCACTGATGAGTTAATTAATACAATAACTTGGAATTCATTATTTTAACCGTCTTCTAAACACTTCTAAAAATACTTAAATGCCATTTTGCAGAGAAATTACTTGTGAAACTATCTATCTATCAGGGAGACTTTCATTTAAAAGTTTGTACAAATAAATATATTCTATATGTTATTCTTTTCAAAGAATGTTTGATCTAATAGCTTCTAAAGATGGAATTTTGTTTGATTTCCTCGTTGTTTAATACCTAAAAGAACAGTCTGAAAAAGACGAAAAATGTATTAGTTTGCTTAGCTGCTTAGCATTAGAAGACTCAGTATTTTGTGAATTACAGAACAAGATTCAGTTTAAAGGATGAATTTTTTTTTTTTTTTCCCACTGAGTGCCTCCCAGCTTGAAAATACTAAGTGGCCTTAAAGTGCCAAGGAGTTATAAGAAGTTTAAATTAATGTTAAATATCTTAAGCCTTTTTTTCTATGGAAAACAGGAATAAATTCTGTATACTCACACATTCAAACCCCAGATATTTAATGATTTTTGTAACAGATCTTATGTGTATTAGTGGTATATAACGACTTGAATTACTCAGAAAACCAACCAAAAAAAGGAAAATAAGACTGCCTTTGTCCCTGTACCCTTTGTTTCTGTGCATGACCATCTCATGTGCTGGGATTTGAAGTATGTGACTCCATGATACTTTGCACCCCTTATCTTTCCTTGTGCATTTGGATAGTATATATTTAGATGGTCAGATATCAGATCAGTGCACAGGAGAAAATTTTCCTGAATACATTTCTATAATCATTTGTGCACATAAGGGCATGGTATCTACAGATTTGGGGAAATTATTATTAAATGTAAAGACAAAGCAGCTAACAATAACTAGGGAACTTTCAAGGTCATGCTGCTGAAATAATTTCTTGTACTTTAAAAACAGTATTAAGTCACTTCTGAAAGAAAAAAGATAAAACATCTATTGCAGTTTTTCATCACTTTCATGGGTTTTGTTTCAAAAAGAAGTGCTATACTCTAGACTCCTTCCAGTCAATCAGAATGCATAATTCTGTTTCCGAAATCCTTATTTTATTCTACAAGAAAGCCATATTCCCTCAGAAATCACTTGTTAACAACAGTAGAGCTTTTTCTAGTCCACTGTCTGAGGTGAGTCCAAGATCAGTTATGGTTTGAACATAATTGTGAAGTGTACAAATAACTGTTTTTAAAGGCAGTATTCTTACTCCAGTTTATATTCAAGGTTTTATAACTGAGGTGGTATAGTAAGAAAAGTCTGCATTTAAAACTCTGCAATGGAAAATGTCCCCCAAGTCAGAAGGCAGGACCCACTCTATCAAGTTTATAATTAAGCAATAATCTCAAGAAACGCCGTCATTACCAACCTTTAATGACTACTTTGTTGGTTAACAGCTCAATGTGAAGTTGAGGATTGTTAACACTCTATCAAACTTCTTGTTAAGTGTGCTAAGTTTTTATTTAAACACACTTGGATCGCAGCTGGAAAGCTGTGGGGGGAATCGGACATTCCCAAGTGGCTAATGACCAATTTTTTTCCATCACTCAGAGCACAGGGCACATTCCTTTATGTTTATATAATAGCTGTTAACTACAGATGGCTGGTGCCACCAGATTTTGGCACTTTGTGTGACCTTAGTCATCTACTGTATCTACAAGCAGTTGATGTTCTTTTGCTGCTGAGATTTTGAGAAATAACAGAAGTTTATCTTAGAGCCTTTTGGAGAATCCAGCCAAGAAGATATAATAATTGCCACAGAAATCAATAATAACACTAAAAAAAGCAAGTACCTTTCCAAATGCTATGACAACCTCTGCTGATTCAGATTTATTCAGGTGGGCCAGAAAAGAAACCATTTTGCCTTGTTGGTAAGGTGACTGGAAATTAATCTTACAAAGTCGACTGAACTAATTCAGCCTAGGAACATCAGCTGGAAAGCAAAGTCATACCTCTCAGTTAAAGGCAATTTTTCTTCAGAACTGCCTGTGACAAGCAGTCGTTTTCCTTTGTTTCACTAGCAAAGATGCTGGTATTTTATGGTTTATGACACCTTTCTGGACAGGTAGCAGCATTTACACTGTAACTGAAGAACCCTTAAATTAGCAGCATGGGTCAGACTTGCTGAAAAGCAACAAGGAAAAAGGGCGACTGAAGTGATGTCATACATGGGTTTGTTGACTTTGTTGAAATACCCACAACAGTCATGGAGTCAGACAAATTCCGCCTAATCAACCCGATAACTTATTATCAAAAGGATCTATTTCTTTGTCACGTCTGTCAGGGTAATCCGGAATTCATTATCATATTAATGTCCTGACTGGGCTCCTCTGGACCTCTGAGTTTTGTTTGTTGAAGAGCTTCCTGGGGCGTTTGGAGAAACAAAGCGCACTCTCTGGAACATGAGGCATTCAGAGCCGCGTACAGATGGGCCCGAGCTCTTTGTTCCTCTCTGCCTGGGAGGCTGTTATGGGAAGCAGCCAACCTGCAGTCTGTCACAGTGAACATTGTCAAGTCATTGTGTACTTTTAATTGTTACTATGTACATGGAATCTGAAAGGTCGCTCTGGATATATAGTACAAGTGCACAGAGCCCTTTGCCAGACCAAACAGCTGTCCTGTGGTGTTCCCATATTCAGCTCCAGTCACCTTTCCCTCATTGAAGGATTCTTCTGACAGAGCAATTAAAACATACGATTTATTACTAAACAGTCAATAAGGAAATCTTAGAAGTGCACTCTTTCACCACTTCACTGTTTCCCATGTGGCTGTTTTAACAGGTCCTTTTATATTTAAGCAATTATTTCTGCCCCAATGATATTACAGACCCGGCAAGATTAATTAAAGAGCCGACAGCAAATTACAATAACAACCTCAAAATACAATCAGAGAGGTCAAACTGTATATCAAATTCTGTTCTTAAACACTCCTAGATAAAATAAAACTCCCTAAGTTTGGCTGGCCTGCAAGAGATGAACTACATTCTTTTCTTTATTGAAGATATGTGAATATTTCTTTAGAAGACTTTGTGTAGCTTCTCATTTTTATCTGCAGCATAAAAGATTCAGTCTAAAAGGAAAACGTAATTGTATATGGTGTGAATAATCCTTGGCTGTAGAAGCACTACTCACCAGGGAGTCTACAAGCTGTGTTAAGTCTAGATATGCTAATATTTGTTTTCCCATCATGCACCTCAGCTTTTGTTTAGAAAAATATGAATGCTTGCTAACTGCAGCCGAACACTAATATGGTGGTGTTTCTAAATCTTTGTTAAGTAAATTAGGTTTATCAATATTGTTATGTGTGCAAATACAATAATTAATAACTAATTAAAAAATATTAGGTTTAAGACACAAATGCAGAAAGATTTCCCATTCCTGCCCACTCTGTTTACCCCAGATGTGCAAAACATGAAGAAGCCATACAAAATGTGTTGTGAAGAACATGGTCATTCTCATACAATTGTGCTTTATTAAAACTTGATTATGAATAATTTCCATGCTGCATATATGTAAAAAGCAACAAATATATATATAAATCCATATTTATACATGAGTGAGTATTTATACATAATGAGTATGTAGTGAAAAATACTATATTTAATGCTTTTAAAAACACAATTTAATGTACAAAACTCAGAGATAATGAACAAGAATAAAGTTTAGTCCAGCTCCTAAAGTTTTCTCTACTGAGGTCTTCATGATTAACAGTACAATGTGCAAGGAGCTTGCACTTCTGAAAATGTACATCTAATTGTATACAGAACAGGGTATTCTTTAATTTGGTACTAATTTCCAACTCTTTGGGGGAGTGTGATTCTTTATCTGCTCCCCCCCCCTTTTTTTTTTCTGTTGTTTTTTCCTGTTGCTTTTCCCTGTTTCTTTTTCTTACAGAATCACAGAATGGGTAGAATTGGAATGCACCAGAACGGGTCATCTGGTCCAGCTTCCCTGATCAAGCAGGGTCATCCTCGACCATATTGCACAGAAATATCCTTACCCTTGTCTGTCCTTTATCCCTAATTTTTTTCTTTTTTTTTTGTCTTGACTATAGAACACAAAAAAAATCCAGTTTAGTATTGTAACAATGCATGATAATGAAAATAACCTTCAGAATTTCCCAATACCCATTTCAGAAATCCTTTTATGACAATGAGATATATTTTTATGATACTATTGTTGTCATTTTTGTTATTAGTATTATTGCTATTCTTCAATGCTTCCTAATGATCCTTTTTATAGAAATGAAAACAGTGAGACTTATACAATTAAATGTGAGAAATTTATTATGATGAAAGTCTTTCCAGCTAGCATTACAAACATCCATTTGACTACCTGCATTTCTCAGTCACTCTTCGTTTACATGAACAGTTAGGTATATATTTATTGCCTGTTTACGTACTAGTAACAACTCAGCTTTCTTCATTCTGCATCTCTTGGATGAAGATCACCAGCAGAGCACCTCAGCTTGCAAATCCTTTTCATTGCCCTGGAAAAGTCTGAAAACCCTTGCTTTCCTGACTCTGTATTTAAACCAATTTTTCTGATACTCAGATCACTGTGGATAAATTGATAATATTACAGAGAAAGAATTAAAACCACCTGCAGAATCTCCAGCACTAACTGCTACTACGATCACCTCTCAAACTGAAATTTAGACATTAGTTTATAGTAATTCTTACTCCAGTTTCACAAAAAAAAAAGCCTTCTGAATAAAAAAAACCACAATGTAGTCCTCAAACTGGTATAGTGTCTGAGTGCTCTGAGGACACCTTTAGGTGACTGTAAATAAACCTATTGTGAGCTTTAGTTTAGAAGTTCTCAGTGCTGATCAAGGAACCTTAGCAGGTACAGAAATACACAAAGTACAAGGCAAAGCAGGAAAAAGCAGAACCCTATGAAAGAGTGGCTGAAAGAGTGAGTTTTAGTGATGTATTTCTACTCAAGACACTTTTTACAGAATTCCACCTCAGAGTATTTGCTTAACATTTTGCTTTTTCACGAAAAAGAAACAGAGAGAAGTTTGGCAAAGAGCAAACACACATATCATGAGAAAATTTTTCATGCTGTGGGCTGGTTTATTTTACCTTAGCCATCCCGTGGAAAGCTCCATGGAGTGAAAACTCACAGTGAGTAAATCCATGCTGAGGTTGGTGAACCTAGGGCTCAGTCCACAGGAGACCAATACTCTGTGGAAATAAGAAATTTTTCTGTGAAAAGTTCTTCACAGAGTGAAATAATTTTTATTATTTTTTTAGAATATAATATGTGACAGTCTAGAACCATTTCATATAATACATTTTGTTTCAGAGACTTGATAAAAACCAACAATGAGCACTTACAATATCTAGGCTTATATCCAATACGATAGCTTGCTTATAGCTTTCCATAGCCTTAAATTTACACTGGGACTGCTCTGCGCTTGACAATTCATAACTATGGTTCTTCCACATTTCTTGATGCGAGGCCTTTTTTTTATTTTAAAAAGCTCTATAAACAGTGAACACTATAAGACAGCTACCAGCGGCACTGTTGCTGTGCAGTACTGCTTCCTGACAAGGTGTGGGTATGGAAGAGGATCGTGGGGTGTGCTGCTGACCATGGCTGCCCCAGGTGTCCTCTGCTTCTCCCCTCTGCCCAGCCCAGCAGAAATTGGTGCTTGCCCAGCCCTCCTCAGAGCCAGTCTGGGGGCGAGACAGGATGCCAAGAAGAAAGGAAGGAGTATTTTTCTGTGGAGTATTACTCCACTGAGCCATCCCTCTGGGGAGCTGGAAGCGCACCGCTGCCGGGACACGAGAGTAGGCAGACACACATAGCCAGGGCCGGGAGGAAAGGCAGGGAAGAGGGAAGATTGCTCTGTCTGGTGGCAGTTAGCTGTCAGATCAGATTAGCTGTATCATAAAACAGTGTGCTGTGGCACAGCTCCAGCATAAACCCAAGGCTGCAGCACTTGAGTGGGATGAGGAAGCTTATTTGTGTGTTCCCGCATTCGAGACATGATTCCACTGTGCAGTGGATTAGTGAGCTGATCTAGGCAAAAAGAAATATAAAGCAAATGGGAAAAAAACCCCAAAAAAACAACCAAACATACAAAAAGGATTATTATTTTGAACACCTTGGGGTTTTGATCTGTTTTCTATCACTACATGCATTCTCATCATGCCACAAAGGAAGAGAAAATGGGAATAGGGTTGTCTTCAACCAGTGCTGGCACCTGAAATGGTTTACACCATTACTGTAAAACTAAAGTCCAAGTACATCTGCCCTTATAACTAAACAGCAGTTACGTTCCCTGGTTAGGAATGTCAATCATGCAACTGTGAGTTTATTTCTGTGGTGATTATTCCATCTAGGAATATTTAGCTTTATCTAAAATTTCACTACAATTGAAAAACAATTCATGAAAAGGAAGGAAATGTTTAAATTGAAAATCACTTCTAAAACTATTTAAGTTGAGGATGAACTGCTTGTATGAACAGCGATGGATGCTGACTGAATTTCTTTAATTTGTGAACTAAATGATAGTTGCCTGCATGGATATACCATAACTCAGTGGCAAAAATATAATTCTATAATTTAAATTAATTTATATGATGTGAAAGGCAATATTATGAGTTAACTAAAGTAATTGTGCAAGATATTTTAAAATAGAATCCAATATAATACCATTGTAAGAGTCCACACAAAATACTTTTTTCTTTCTCATTCTCACTCTGATTTTAATAAATAAGGTCCCAAATTAGTCTAAAATTACCAATTTTGCAAGTATATAAAAACATCATAAACAATGCATGTGTCTTAAAAAGGGAAGAATCATGTGTTAAAATAAATAAGCAATTAGCAGAGAACATGTTGGAATATTTCTGTAATGCTAATACACACATGGATCAACAAAGAATTTAATGAAGATTTTACTCTAGTGATGTGGCTTTTGAAACACCAAAAAAAACCCAGCAAAAAATAGCCTTTCCCCAAACTTTTTACAACTGCTTGGAACAGTGTCTAGATGATCTTAAGTGGCTATTTCTTGAGCTTTCAAAATATATGGTTATTTTCTTCTCTGTTCATGCTCAACCATTCTACTTTGCAAAACACCCAGCCTCTCTTGCTATCAGTGCCATCACTTCAGTTCCACTGTTTTTCTCGCCCTTATTGCAAATCCCCTATATCCCAAATCTTCATTTTCCCCTGTTCATTTCCCCTGTGAAGTAATATGATTTATTTTCTCCATTTGCAAACAGAACACATCAAAAGTGTTCATCCCTGTGTTTTAACTTTTCAGCTTCCCTCAGACATAGCTGGACATCCTTCCACATGTGCATCTGCTTGGCACGGAATTGATGCTGTTCACACAGCAAGGCCAGGGAGGGTCACTGATGTTCCTGTCTGGAACTGAAAGACAGACAGAAACTGGGCTGAACATAAACTTCTGGGAAAACCTTCCTTTCAAGGAAGCAGAAGAGGTGAGAGAGCTCTGTATTTTTCTGTCCAAAAGAAGGGCAAATGATGCGTTTCTGACTAGTTAAGAGTGAATAGCAAAGAGCAGACAATATAAGGTATATTTTCCATGTTAAATATTTCTGATGTAGATATTGAAGAGAGATGGAAAGCACCCAACTCAGGAAAAGTGAGTTCTGAAACACCTAAATTTTTCTTTTGTCAATTAACCTCTTGGGTTTTTGTTTTTAAGAGTTTGTGCATCAAATGTGTATTAAAAGTGTATTAAAAGTTTGTGTATTAAAAGTGTATTAAAAATTAGGAGGGAGGCTTTAGGTAGTCAGCATATAGATGCTTGTATTTTTTTATTCTAAACCGTATTTTCATTCTAAATCATGTTTTAGATCCACGGTGGTGTATACACATATACATTTTCAGTTAAAGATCAACTACACTTGAGGCAAAAAAACCCAAGGCCGATATATCTTATAAACACGGACCAATCAAATATTTTAAAGCAAGTTACATTAAGACACACGTTGTGAACAAGTATGAAAAATTCTGATACTCCAACCAGTTTCAGTTGAACATCATTGAATCATATTATTTTACAAATATTTCTTACTAGGATTGCAAAGTTAAAATATATCACTGTGACCCCTTTCCAGAAGACATTTTAAGTTATTGTATAATATAAAATATTGCACCATCCTGAAAGTATAAATAAATAAACAAGATTTGTTATGCTAGTCACAATGCTAATGCATAATGGTCCCCACTTTTCAATTTCCTGATTATTACTTTTCCAATTTATCTAATCTTTAAAATCAAAGGCGAATTCTTTGCTGAGCATCCACCCTCTCATATTTTATTTAACTTCACCCTTGTTTTTGCTTTGTGTCTGCCAGCTAGTATAGTTCCATTTCACTTCAATCCATTTTCTGTCTCAAAAAAAAAAAAAAGGAAGAAAGGGTAGATAGATATAAAGACAGAGTGAAAGAGAAAGAGAGAATGGAGAAAGGAAAAAAAAGAGAAAGAGAGACAGAGAAAAAAAACTTGCAGTGGACAAAATATATCAATTAAAAATTAGGTTAAAAATAGTCTTTCATGTGCGGTGCATGTCCCTGAGCTAGATTAACATTGCTGTGAGCATGTTGCACTAGTCAGTTCATTGCCTGAGGAAAGTTTGCAGGCAAAATTCATCTGCACAGCTAGCACACTTGAAAGACTCAGGCACAGGGCTGTGTACATGGTCTGTCAACAGCAAAACACCTGCTTGAAGTTGAGACAGAATAGCAAGCTGGATGGAGTTCAAAAGAATCAAATGATAATCACACCCTGATTAACAGAAAAGTGAATTACTGTAGTCCTTTGTCAATAGCTGGCCTATTTGCATACTATCTTGCAATGCCCAACAGGTTAGAACTTTTTAGTTACACATGGTCAAACATTAAAAAATGGAAGGAAAAAACTTTATGCCTGTGTAACTCAGACACATTGCATGCATATTGTGTGTGTTACATCTTCTTAATGCTATCTAGTCTGATGTTGGCAAGTGCACAGATAATTCCGCCCACTGTCTTTCCTCCTTTTCCCATTCACCCACCTACCAAATATACCAGGCAAACAACAAACACAGCCTAAAATTTTGTTTGGCACAAGTGTTTTTAGTACATTTGACAGCAAACAACTGTATATTAAACCAATTTGTTTCAGCAGATGAAAGTGAGTAATTTTTGATTCAGTCCATTAGAGCTGCTCTTGGCTATGTGAGCTTTTTGAGGTTTATCAGCAAAAAAAAACCTGTAACAAGCTACAATGCTGGAACATAAAGCATGGAATGTACTACCTTAATTTCATACTGGATGCCTTTTGTTTCATAATTGAGTTTTCTCTGCATACCTTGGTTTTTATTTTAGATTAGTTTCAAAACTGGATGTTGTCATGATAAAATGAGCACTTCTATATTCATATCTTTACATTGCTAATAAGGTAGTGAGGCATGTCAAAATGGAAATAGAAAACATAATAAAGCCAAATTAATACCATTGCTTGTTGTTTTCCTTTATATTATAAATTTAATCTTGCTTCATAGGTATTTATAAAAAAAATCTTCTTTTGCTGCAGCATAAGCAAAGCCCTGCTGGACCACATCTTTCCTGTATTCAAAGAATAGGCAAAGCAAAGATTGCTACTTTCCTTGGCAATGTCTCTCCTTGGCTGGAAAGAGTTGGAGAGGTAGCGACCTCATGGGATCTTTCCCTACTGTACTTGAGATATCAAATATGTCATAGCAAATGTGTCACTAGCTTGTCCTTTAAAAAGTTCAAAGCTTAAGACTCTACCCACAGAAGATATTTTCAAAACCCCCACCTACATCTTTGTCATTCAAATCTAAATGCAAGAATGTTTTCATTGTACCTATGCCTTCTTATGCTACTTATCTTGGTCAAGGAAAGAAGATTAAACTGTTTCTCACTGCAGTAACCTTCCATTTATTAGAAAATGAGTGATTTGTCTGCACTTTCTTCTGCAGCTTGATGAAGACTAGGAACTTCAGTCTTCCCCCATTAATAATGCTTTCTGAGTCTCTAAATTCCATGTTAGTTTCCTGCATATGACCTCCAGCTGGTCCTCTCAGGGTTTAGAAGTCACACAGCAAAAGGATGATTTTATGTGTCTTATGGGTTTCCTTTTCCCTTTTTTTCTTTAGCAAGAATTCTGAATTTAGACTAATATTTGTCATGTGACACCAAATTTCTTTCTGCAAAATTTTCATATAACCAGTTTTCTCCCCATATTGGTTTTACAATGGATAAGTATCTCCCTTGTTAGATAAATATGAATCTATTCTCTTTTATTTGAGGACAGTTTTTCTAGTGCTTTGTGACAATTTTACACTGTCTTCCTGTTTTCTGAAGATTTTGTGGTTGTGTTCCTTCCCACTCACTTAATAAACATTCCATCATCTATGTCACAAAAGGAAATCTTGAACAGGACAACAACAGATGATATGTTTGATTTTATCAGTGAACCATAATCTTTGCTATCCTCTCTTTGTTGATACTGTAGCATTTTTTAAAATATCATGTTTTTCTAACTGGCTTGGGAAATTGTCATATGCACAATGTTAAAAGATTTCTATGAAAAAAATTTATCTACTGCTTCTGCTTTGTCCACAGATCCTACTACTCTATAACCGAAGGAAATAATTTGCTATTGACAAATCCATGCTGGTTGACATTCAGTTTTCCATTACCTTCCAGGTTACAAATATTTTGTTGGATCAATTTTTTTGTTCGGTAGTTTTCTGAGCACTGAAATTAAACTAGATGATCTGTAATTCTCTTGTACCTGCTTTTAGAATGTCCATCTCATTTTAGAGATGGGCAGTCCTTCTGCATTCTTACAGTCTTCAGTATGGCTCCCACCTTTCATATTCTCAGAGATCCTTGCTAAGAGCTCTTAAATTAGGGCAACTGAACCTTTCAGTAATTTAGGATGAGATACATGGTCCTCACATGCTAAAGTATCTTCTAGAAAGCATAAATGGCAAGTGAATATAACACAGGAAAAGGAAGGCAAAGATGAGTGTCCCATTTGATGACTATTTAAATGCAGAGATTGTTCAGGCTTCATAATCTGGAAAAGTGTGTTGTTAAGGAAATTTATGGGGAAGAGATTATTAATATAGTGCTAGTGCCTCCTTTCCCAAAACCATTATTGTAGCACTGACATTATTTAATGTCATTAAATGTCATTTGATTTGACGTCATTTCCACAGTTCTAAATAATGGGTTGGAGGAGAATGTAGATGTGCCTACAAATCTGTGTTACTTCAGTGACAAGCTGATCAAACGAAAGGGTGCTTGGAAATAGCTAGTAGACATGTCAGTGTTGTTACATTGATTACAGAGAACTGTGCTTTAAAAATTAGCATATGATGCCATTTTAAAATCAACGGTGTTGCACTGTGACCTAGACATCCAGACCGGCTACAAAGGCCCAAATGCAATATCTGTGCCATATGACTTTGGCTCTCCAGCAGGCAACAAATCCACCAGATACCCAGCTGTTGTCTTTGTATTGGCATTCTAGATTGTATTTATTAAAGAAGATGTTACAATATTTCACATTTTGAGATCAATGCATAAAAACAGTTTTAAAAAAGTTACAAAAGTTACACTTTTGCAGCCTTTTTGTAACTCTCCATAGCTCTTGAGCTATGTTACTTCGTTTTTAGGAATTCAAGTGACAATTTTCATCACATTTTGGTGCCTTTCCACAAGTTTGCTATAATTTTTGAAACAAAATAAAACAAAATGGGCCTTTAAATAAGACATGGCTTGAACACCTGCTCCTGACTAGCTCCAAAATAACATTTTTCTTCTCCCTTATCAATTCAGCTTATTAATACTACTTTCCTTGTTCTTATTTTGGAACTTATGGAGCAACTGACTTAGAGGCAGTCAAATGTGTCTAAAATTGGTTGTGTTTATTGGTAACAACTTTTTTAATGAAATGCTTTACTGAAACACCGATGTGTAAAAATATGCCTCAGGTGAAGAGGAGCTTCTCTTTCTTTGGGAACTCATTTGGGAGCTGAACTACTGCTACAGCCCATCCCTGTTGTCCCTCTATGTTTTGTAACATAATGTTTTTGCCCCATCCCTGGAAGTGTTCAAGGCCAGGTGAGATGGGACCCTGGGTAACTTGATCCAATGGGTGGCATCCCTGCCCATGGCAGGAGGTTGGGACCAGATGATCTTTAAGGTCCCTCGCAACCCAGCCCACCTTATGATTCTGTGGTAACTACCAAGAGCCCCACAACAGCATGATGGCAGACAATTCTGGAGCAAACATTGGTACTATGTGGCTTCTAATACTACCATCACTATTACAAAAGGCACTGTTGCCACGAATTGCAAGACCTAGAGAAAAATAAGAAACCGTACACACTGTGGTATGCACTCTTTCTAGTAGTCATCTCACAATATTGCTTCCAGATTGCTTTCCTGGCCTGATTTATTTCCAGTAAATATAAAGTCTCAAGTATTCAGGTGCAATGGCTTCCTTTGTAACATCTGTTATTGGATTTTACTTGGAGCTGTGGCTGTGTTTATTCAAATAGGTTGAAATTATCCTAATGGATGTGACCTCTACTACTGGCATTATCAGATTCCTGTGTACACTACTTTTCCATCACTTGAAGCAAGTAATTCTTGTTTCCCCTGCCTTAAAAAGGTTTTTATTTACAACCAGCCAGGCTTTTGCAGACATGATGGGTTTGCAGTACAATATCTGGGTAATGTAATTTTTTATTAAATGGCTTGACTGAGAGCACAGTGGAATGATTCAAGCAGGACAATCTGAAAATGAAGTTTCCAATGGATCAACTTCTCCTTAGCTTCCTCAAAGTTTCATCTGCAGATATTTGGGTAACACAAAACATTATCTGGCACCTGTTAATTAAAAATTGTTGCTGATTATTCCAGATTTCTTGTGCTCTGCATTTGGCTTGGGGAGGGAGTGATAGTCACACCATGAAAATTCAGATGCTCAAGCCACTGGCCATGGATATTGATCAGATTGCACAGCTGATATGTTCACTTGTACATCTAAATGATATTTGCTATTAGACTCCACTTTTAGACACCCTAATTGTGAACTTCCTTATTTTTCTCTGAGTGGATGAATTGGTGCTTGTCCCCTATAACAATATCTACAGTAAGAAGGCGATAGCTCCTCTGAAGACTTTGATTCAACCTGAGCTTGTAGATATCTGCATACTGCTTTGTCAAGTTGAAGTTCAAGATCAATTTCATAGAGTCCAGAGGGAGTTTTGAACACACTTTTGAAGAGCCAGACCTGTTTTCTTCCAAGGTCTTTGCCCAGAAACACAGATGCAGAGACTTGTAAGGATAGTGAAATATCAAGGAAATGACATTTATGAAGAGGCTGTGCTGAGAATGCAAGGTCTGACTGGGAAGTGAAATTCTATGTCCACTGTACCATGCCAGAGGCCACAGCACAAGCCTCCTGCTGCCACAGCAAATATTCCACCATGTCAGCTATACATGGCTTACATGGGAATTCTGGATTACTGTAAACACAGAGCCTGAATTTCTCTGACATAATGTAGTCACCTAGCTCAACTAAGTCCAGTCTGATAACTCATTCATTTAGCGCCCAAAGTGCACGCCCTAACACAGAGAGACTTGAAATGGTCTTATTCATTCTTTTGGAATAACATCAGAAGAGAATAAATAAATGCCTTTACTTTTGGGTGACCATAGTTTTATATTATTCCAGATTAATTTCTTAAAAAATGAGATACAATCTTCTTCCTCAGAGGATATTCAATGTGATACAATCTTCTTCCTCAGAGGATATTCAATGTAAGTAGTATTCAAATCTGTGTGTTGGACTCCTGTAGGTTCATTAGCCACATATAAATATATTTTGTTGGTATCTCAGCATGCACAAAAGGATCAGAATTATGATTGTGATATCTATGAAAATGCATACAGGTGTTTAAGAAAGCCTATAGCATATTAATGGAGTATAAGTGCATGCTAATTCAACAGTATATCTGAGCTCTAACACGGGCATGAATCCAGTTCCATATCAATCCATTCATTCCCTGAGTCCAAAAGGTTCCCCTTTCTTCCCTCCTGCATCTGCTTGTCTAGTTAAAGATAATCCCTGTCAAGATTTCTGTAATTAAGGGGGTATCTGGAAAATCAAATGTGAGCTTTGAGGATATCTAATTCAGCAAAGGTGGGACTTAGGATTTTTGAACCTCTTACAGATTTTTTAATGAATTTCTTTATTAGAACTGTAAGCAATAATTACAATTGCTTGTACTAGCAATTTTAGCTAGTACTGTATGCTTTCTGTTCATAACACCCTTTTTGGAAACAGAGTTATGCCAATAATGGAGAAATGCATGACAAATTTATATATACAGTGTAAATCACCATGTGAGATTTATTCACATGAATGAAGAAAATACACTCGTTTTCTTTATTTGATTATATTCAAATGAAATTTACATTGTGAAGTTTCATCTATTTATACCACGACTGAATTTTGACCTTTTCATGTGAAAATATTGCAGCAGTCCAAGCAACCACAGGATTTTCTGTCATCACATACCAATAAAGTAAAAATGGTACTGTGGAAATTTCTTCTTTCTTTGCATGATCACATTTACATGAATGCAAAAGTCCAAATTCTGTCACTACTCATCCTTACTAACTTTTATATCTTGAGCATGGGATAAACGCTTTTAACTAATCAATTAGCAAAAAGCCCTCTCTTTTAAAAATGGTGGTTTTTTTATTTTTGGGGGTGTGTTGACAGATGCAGTACACGGGAGATATGCAGATATGTTCTCAGTTCTAAGAGACTGTGCACAGTGAGTTCATTCTTGACGCTTGTTATTCTAGACATGCAAAAGCTCTTAAGTTAACAACCAAAATGAATCAAGGTAGCATGACTGCAGTACCTCACAGATGCCATATTTCATAAGGAAACTAATTATTTTTCATTCTAATTTCTGTAGAAGAAAATAGGCTTAAGAAATTCAGGCAGTAGCACCAGATGACCATAAAAAAAGGGTCAAGTGAAAAGGAAATTTTTCCTTCAGATCACTCCATGCAATTGGCCACCCATGCAATAAACAAGAAAATCTGCAAAGAATGAGAACCACTCCTGCCAGGAAAAGTAGTGCTTTCACACAATTTCCTTGCTGTTAGTCCTTCAGCAGAGGGAATTTTATACTAATTTTTTCCACAGCTAATATTCAGACAGTTACAAAATATGCCACTTGACCACCAATACATACCTTTCACTTTAAAAAGAAAACATTGAAAAGGAAAACTAATTAGTCACCTTTTTTCCTAAAGGTACTAAATTAAACAACTACAAAAATAGAAGTAAGCTAATCTGGTTGTTCTGGGATTGATATAAATAAATAATCAAACTCTTTTTTATTTTCTTTTTTTTCAAATGTTACTTACCTATTTCCTTAAGAGGTTTGTGCATTCTATTTTCACTTTCATTTTATATGACTTTAGGAAGCACTAACCAGTCTAGGAAGAAAACCTTTTAAAAGAGATATTTATACTCAAACTTCAGAGGATAAAGACAATAGAAAGTGCAAAACTCAACTGAAATATTTTCAGAAATAATTTAATTCTCGTGTCACTGCTGACTGACAGCTCTAATAAATTCCTACATTTTAAGCAGACTTACATTTCACATGCATTTGCTCTCTGCTGCTGAGCAGAGTGGAACATCTATTGTCAAATGCATAAAATAACATTAGAAATGCAAACTTAATGTAGCCAATGGTAATGTGTTATTTAAAACTTATGAGCCTGAATAAGGGCTTATTTTCTCTAAATTGAAATTTATAGTTTCATTTTAAAGTGCTAACTTGAATATTGATGGGCTTCAGGCACGCTGTTATAAAATGGGAAAGAAAAACAAAGCAAGTAACTACGAGGCATAAAGCTGCTATTATGGTAATATATGGAAACTTATATAAAAAGTGGATCCTAGTTACCTGTACTAATGGCAAAAAACATACAGTAGAATTTGTGCGACTGGTATAGGGAAGTCATAGTTTCCTGCAATATACGTCAAATCTAGGTTTAGAATCAAAATATTTAAACACAGATGGCTAGAGAATAGTTTTGAAATAGCACCAGAAAGCAGGTGATAATTTCATCTCTCCTTTGAAGCCTTTTTCTTTTTTTTTTCTGGCATTTTTTTATCCAGTTCCACTTGAATCAGTGAAAATAACGAACAGAGACAGTGTTTCTCAGTTACTTTTTGGCACCAGATTTTCTTGACATTGGATGGTTACACTATACATGGCCATAGGAAAGGTAAATAAATTTACATTAAGCACAAATCATCAATTTCAAAATTAAAAAAAAAAAAAAAAAGCCTACCATATCTTGATTTTGCAGATATTCTAAATCACTGAAGATTTTTTCCATCTCATCTGTTCAAACATATTATTGAGCCATATATACATACTTCAGAAATTATACACTATGTTCAGAGCTTACAAAAATATTAATTTGAAAGTCTATAGCATTTGTCATCTCTTGACGTAAATATTTTGCATAGTAGTAAAAAGTTTGTAAAATATCCCTGAAAGAAGTGTGTGTGATGCAAAACTCTTATGATGATTAAGAAAATTATATTAGGAGTTACCCAATTTTTCTAAAAATCACAAGTATTCGTCAGTTGCTGAATTAAGAAAGAAATTCAGTCTCCCAGATCAAATGCATGCAATTCAATCCTGCAGGTGGGATCCTTCACATTAAAAACACCAATCTCCTTAGGTTGAAAGAGGTGGATTTAATTAAATACAGGTAAGGACTAAGGAGAGAAACATTTTTTAAACAGCCCAGATAAAAAAAAAAAAAAATCATAAAATGACAGAATCGTTTGGGTTGGTAGGAACCTTAGAGATCATCAAGTTTCAAACCCCTTGCCATGGGCAGGGACACCTTCCACTATCCCAAGTTGCTCAGGGCCCCATCCAACCTGGCCTTGAACACTTCCAAAGGTGGGGCATCCACAACTTCTCTGGGCAACCTGTTCCAGTGCCTCACCACCTTCACAGTAAAGAATTATTGCCTAAAATCAACTCCATTCTTTAATTCTGATTTGGGTGTAGCTAGGCATCAGGGATGTGCCTGAATGCCTTCTCAGTTCACTTGAATCATTAATCAGTCACATGAATAGTTAAGATAATATATTGGGTTTTGAGTTGAGGTCTATTTGAAGCTACGTGATAGGTAGAACATTTCCAATTAATTATTCTACTGTTACAGAAACCGAGGTGGTAGTTTTTGGTCATTCTCGAAATTCCTCAAGGCACCTCTTGCTGTTTCACATCAGATTATTACGCTTAAATATGTTGATTATCAGTGTGAGTGGAGTGTCCCAAAGGCTGCTTTCTGACATTTTTGCCGCAGAAATGATTAAATCTCCAATTGAAGCAGTTGTTGCATGAACAGCATCTACAATAATCTTTTCCATGCCGTTAAGATATTTAACAGATGATCTATATGTAGCTAAAACTGTATACAAATGTGGGATTTCAGCCAGCAGAGTAAAAGCAAAAATTTGAGGTATTCTCCCAATCCAGCTAAAGATGATGCTGTAAGAACCCTCATGATGGAGACTCCTTTTTCCAGAACAGCTGTCAAACATTCTGTTTAGGAGATTCGGTTCCCTATATGAATATTGCCCTATACCAGGACATCATTGACTACCTGTCATCTACTATTCTAGCAGTATATATTAAGAAAGAAGATCTATTAATATTTTTTAAAATATTACTTAATTGTTGGACAGAAATTCCTTAACTAATGTAACTTAAAGACAATAAGAATTGCCATAGAGTTCCTTAGTGTATAGCATGGATTCAAGGTCTTCTTCTGGTTTAGAGTAACATTTTGCCAAATGTGAACACACCTAAATTTGCCTTATTACTGGTCAAATTTATTCCACCTAATGGTAATGTGAACTGTTCCTTGATACTAAACTATTTCTACAAATGGTTCTCAAATTATTTTAGAAGCGTTTTATTAAAGGAAAATTTTGTGAGATAATTGTATGCCTGTGAAAATTCTGAAAATGCTTAATTTACAAACATATCATTTATAACATGCCAAATCTAGGTGCCAAATATATTCAGTTCTGCTCAAAATACACATTTGCCTTTAGTGATCATTCTTAACAGAGGAAAATACCGGCAGAAGGATACTCTAAGTAAAGACACCATCTTCAGGAAGATAGCGATGTCTGACAATTATTTTCATGACTTAGACCTGCTCCAAAAAATTGCGAACTATATCCAGTCTCCTGTCTTGCTTTATGAGGACTGCCAGCTCAACTGAGCACCTTACAGTAAGTTATCAGATAGTGGTTAAGGTAAGGTAAATTTTGGTCCTCCAGATCAATTAATTATGTTCCTGTCTGGAGGATACAAAGAACCCTTTTTTTTTTTTTTTATTTT
>VZRL01003828.1:590044-694094 GCA_013397895.1 Origma solitaria | reverse complement strand
AATTTATTTATTTATTTATTTTATTTATTTATTATTTTCTGGAGAAGGCTCCAGGAAGACATTATTCCTAGAGTTCAAAATATAAAGTAGGCATGTAAGATTGAAAGGCACTTTCTACCACCTTCTTTCTACCAAGATCAGGAAAAAGGACAACACTTTTAAACTGAAAGAGTGTCGATTGGACGCAAGTAACAATTTTTCTTGTGATGAAGGTAGTTATGACACTGGAGCAGGTTGCCCAGAGAAGTTGTGAATGCCTCATTATTTGATGTATTTGAAGTCAGGTTGGATAGGGCTTTGAGTAACCTGATCTAGTCAAAGGTGTCCCTGCCCGTGGTGGGTAGGCTAGATCAGATGGCCATGAAAGATTGCTTCCAGCCCAAACCATTCCATGATTCTATGAATTTTTGGTATGATTTTATAATTTCAAAAATTGCACGGAAATACCAGGTTCTCTATTAACAGTGCAAATACAAGCACTTATTTTCTCTCTCATATTTCTATAGAGTATTCACAGATACAGGAGGTTCCAGAGCTCTAAAGGGGCAGTCTCGTAAGCAGACAGATCCTGGCTGTGTCAAACTTGTAGAAAAAAATACTTTCTGATAAACATTTGCCACAGTGCAGTAGAAAATAGTAGAAAATTATTGAAAGGGTCTAAGATTTGCATGGAATAATTAGAGTTTATGGTTACTTTTCAATCAAAGTACTTTAATGCCATGATATGTCTAATTTTTGGCCTACTCTAACTTAAATTTGATAGCAACTACAATGTCATCACTTGGCTTCGGTTAGCATTGATCTGACTGCTGTTGCTGGGAAAGTTTCATCACTCAAACAGTATCTGATAGAATCCAATGGAAAGTACCTTTCTAGAGTTTATATTCAGATAAGACACCTAAAATTTTTTGTTTCTCTCTCTCCTTTCTAGATTGTTATCATTTATTAGGACTGCACAGGCACTGTCAGAAACTCTGAAATTTTGCAATGATCTCCAGAGGCACAGGGAATTGTCTACTATCACCTTGGCTTGGTCCCTGCTTGCTGAAGTTTCAAAAACCAGAATTCAGTCTTTAGTCACAGCCAATAGTTCTTCCATTTTGCTACAGAACATTTCTTAAACTACCACTGACAGTCTGATTCTTAGATCTTGAAGAGCATAGCTCACTTGTGCCGCAATATGTGAGAAATATTTGGTTTTAATATAGGTATAGACAGATTCTAGAAATATGAACAGATTCTAAGTGGGAATACAAATCTCACTAAAGTCTGCAGCATTTCCAATATTTAATTGTAGTTCATTTATAACTAAAAAAAAAAAAAAAAAAAGATGCCTTTGATAAAGCCTTTTGAAAAATATGCTCTTTAAATAGCTAAAATGCATGTAATACAGCACAACAATGAATTTTAAAGAAGTATTGGCTTATGCTAGGCCAATGGAAAGCAAGCTAACTTCAATACATTGTAATTGCGATTTGTGTAGCTGGCTTCTTTCGTGACCTACTGAAATATTTATAGTGGACAGAGAAAAGAGGCAGTCACAACTGCAAATTCCTGCAGCTGGGGAGATCTCTGTCACTGTGAGCTTCGCTGAGACAGCTCTGTCCTAATTTCATCTGACTTTGAATATGTGCAAATCACAAGAAAATGTGAACTGACTACAGATTGAGAAAATCAGCAAAGACAGAAAATCATTTCAGAACACAGTGTTATCAATATTTTACTTAGTCAGGATTAGATAACTTCTTCAGAAATTTGCAACCCTAATTTCAGGAAATTTATACAATTTCCTTAAAGCAGAGATGAATAAAGAAAACCTATGTAGAAATTAAGGATGCTGTTTGTTCATGTTGATTCACATGACACAAAAGAAACAATTGTCTAAATTTATCATAGGTGGACAACATAAAGCTTTAGTATGGATTGTTATAAATAATGTCTAAAAGCATTTATAATATGCTCTGCTTCCTATGTGCTGTATACTAATATCTTCTGAAATCATACTTGGAATTCATTAACACTGACATGACTGTGACCTTGAATTCAATGATCAATGTCGTGATACCATTAAAGTCCTTCCTGATACCCAGAAGCAAAAGGGTATGCTTTGTTCCAGCCTCAATCATCTTCTAAAATCCCCATGGTGATGGCTTAAAAGTTTGGGATCTTTTAATGTTTCTTTTAGTTTTAAAGGAAACAGGAAGTAGTTGGCAACCTTGACCTATGTCAGTCTGAGTTTCCAATTTGATTTGCTCAAGGACGAATAAGGCCTCTTCATATCAAAATCTTTTCTGGATATATTGTTCTGTAACAAATTTTCACTTGACTAGAGGAAGCAAACAAAACTATCACTTAACCTTCATCTTAATGGGGTAGGGTAACTGGCTGTTAATCCATTGTGTTGGATCACTTTGATTGTGGATGTCAGCAATACCTGAGATGGCTGGGGTAATACAGGAAAATATGTTAAAGAAATGTCAAATGGTTTTGATCAAATTAAAATGTCTAAGGCATACTCAAGGCAATCAGTTTCAACACAGAAGTTCAAAATACAGAAGAGCAACATGCTGGAGGGTGGATTTTCTGTTGTTTATTTTTTTACTTTTTCTAAGAATGATTGCATACCTACTTAGCAAAAACTATCATTGTTTATCTTGTCATCTCTGCACACAAGGCCTGCTGAATCTCCTAATACAAAAAAACATAAATTAATAGGGAATTTTTCCATCAGTCTTAGACATCTGTCGAGTTTTATGAATTTTTTATAAGAGGTTGCATAGTTTTCTCTTACAGCTTACCTTTACTAGGGAATTTTTATTCTGTGGTAATATTTAATCTTTTCAAAATTCTCTATAAAAGGGCCAAAGAAATCTAGCTGTATTTGTCAAAGAGCAAGCTAGTGTTAAGGCAATGCTATGCATGCATCTGAGTTACCTTTGTTCTTTCTGTGTCTTAGAAAAAAATATTCTGTGAAAGGATACACAGGAATTTTGCTTGAAGAAAGCAATAGCTGTTTCCAGAAAACACTGCTGAGTTAAACCTTACATTAACTGAATGCAAAACTTTGATAAGTCAGAATTAATAGTTTCCAGTCAACTTTCAAAGAGATAGTACTACATAAGTCTTCCAATTAAAAAGAAAATTAATGCATACGGAAACCATTATAAATAGCATCAAATATAGCAAACCATATTTGGAATACTTTGATTAAATTTTAAACTAAATCTGTTGGTAGGAATTACTGATGATAATATGTCCCTCAAAGTTCCTCTTTTCATCGTGATTACATATATTCAAATATAAAGTATTAACATTATATTTACATTGCCATATTTTTAGTACATTACACTTAAACACATTCCCCTCTGATCTTGTCCGGGAGTTGAAGTCTTAGGCTTTGTGTATGGTAGATCACTATTGCTTTAGAAATTGAGTCAAAATGCCCTCTGAAAAGGTCAGAAATCTCTCACCAAACATCAGGACAGCAGTCTCCACTGCTCTCAGAGCTCTCAAGTTTTCCCTTCACCTGCAGGCAAAAGCCAAATATAATCAGAATTGGATGGCACGTTAAGAGGCGCCCAGTGCTCCCAATAGGCATCTCTTTAGGTCCTGAGCAGAGCCACAGAGATCTACAGATCTGCCTTTCACTGCTGTAATTAAAACCTTTCCTCCTTCCTCAGAGTTGAGTACTGACCAGGCAGGTCCTGTCAAATGGTTCATCTGCAATGAAGTCTTCTTATACGATCTCAGGAGCAGCTACTGAGCCAGTGCAGTAACTATTCCTGGGTTAGCCTGGGCCCTCCGAGCCGGGCAGGGCAGGGCAGGGCAGGGCAGCGCTGCACTCCACATGTGTGTAAAGACATAGAACATCCCAGCTGAACGCCGTGTCTCTGCCCAGCGCTTCACACACTCTCTCTCTCTGGGCTCAGGCATATGGTGTACATTTCCATGCAGTACCTTTCCTTACGCTACTGCTGCAAAACAAGTCACGATGCCAATGACGGGGGTTCCTTTTGAAATGCAAGAAGCAATCTTTAACCAAGAGCATAAACCAATTTTAAAACTGCCTCACTTCTTCCCTTTAAAGCAAACAAATAACAGAACAGATTCTTTCCAGACCGTTTTATTACTTTTTGAGACAGAGAAATCCAACTTCCATCATCACCTGTTATTTTAATTTGTGACTTTGCTGTTTTTCAGGAAGACCCTTCTTTATGGGGATAAGAGTCACAGATGGCATAAAGAGATTTGGCGCTGGAATGTCAATTAACACAAGTGTAATTATTAGTTCAGAGACATCACCGCAAATGTACTTGATACCCAGAAGCAAGACGTACTGCAAATAATTTATTCATCATAAATATTGCCATGTGCAGAACAGAGGAAAGGCAACCTAATCTCTGACTTGCCTCAGCAACATACTATATTTTTTCCCAAATCAATGCTCCCTGTGGCATCCTCTCTGTATTCCATGTTGATTTGTTCAGCTTACACTCTTTGAATTTCCTAATAATGACTGAATAGTGGATGAGTGTTTTTGATAACCTGGTTGAGAGCTATCTTGCTGGTTAGAAGTGTAACAACCTTCTGAGCTGCCCAACTTCTGAGTTCTGCAAGAGATTTAGGATGATGATTGTGATGGTGACTATTTCTCGGCTAATCTTTAAAGCTTTCTTGAAAAAAAAATAGAAATAAAAAATAAAATAAAAATAAATAAATAAGTAAATGACGAGTGGGAGGGAGGTGGGAAAAATAACAGCAGTGCTCAGGCCTGTAATCACAGCAGTGGCTGCCCCTGTCCGTGTCTAATGTAAGGGTTATGGAATATCATAATCCCTTCTCTGAGCTCCTTTACAGCAGCAATGATGACTAAATTTCTTGTGTCTTATCACACTGTCACAGACTGGAACTAGGAGAAGGAACTCTGAAGAAAACACAGCATGAAAACTGGAGAGCAGATGATCAGATTAGCTGCTATTGGATTTGTTAGCAGGGCCACAATCTGACTGAAACAGGCTCGATTCCGAGGCCCATGGAGATTTAAACCATCAGCTCCCCCCCTTGCCCCTTATCCGTATCACACCATTATTTATTTTTTTAAAATATATATCCCACTTGTCCACAAAACACACATCCTTTTACCTATTTTAAGTCATCTTCCAAGAGGATGAGGTTAAGAGTTAACACTTCACAGGTTCCCGTGGTATCAGATCAGTTGATGGATTTTGAGTAAGAGGATCCATCAAAAATACCACACAAAAAAATCCCCAAATAAGACTGAAAAGCAGCCTTCCTTTACTATTTAGTGGGATTTTGTCCATTTTGCAGGGCTTCTGCAATGGCACTTTACAGAGGTCTGCTCTAATGTGTCCACTTGCGCTGCCTACATGATCCTTAATGTAGATTACATACCACCCACAGTCGTGCAGTGGGAGGAACACAGTGAGTTTAGCCCAGTCATGATGGGCTAGATCCAGTCCTGGTGACAGTAGGTACAAACCTCACCGCACCAGGTAAAAATTTAGTTTGATGATGTGCAGCAGTTACTGGTTTATAAAAAAAAAAATTTGAATGCTATATTGTTTTAAAAAGCTGGTTTTTTGTTTATGATGTATAGTAAATGTAGTACACATGCAACTTTATATATCAAGTCAAGTTGCAAATTAAACCAATTAGAATATTGTAGAGTATCCACTGGAATAGAAGAATTAGGACGTACAAAGAAGAGTTTAGGGAAATCTGATAGAGGACATATTTTCTCAAAAGGTATGAAAACTTGTACAAAAGAAGCTCAACTGTACAGCAAAGTGAAAACTTTTGTGTACAGCAACAATTAAGCAAGTACAACATTCAAGTTTTGAATTCTGCAAAGAGAGATTCATAATGCACAAAAATGAACACCTGCCTAAATGTTTGCACAGTAGGGGTTTTAGTTTTCAGTTCAAGATGCAAAGCATGTTTCTATTCTGACTAGTGCCAAATACAATATTTTCCAAATAAATAATCACAAAGAAACAAAGATACATTGAAGTCCAGCTCTGTAATTATCTTGATGAAATGCTGCATTCACTAGAGTGATTGTTAGATACCTAAAAGGACTGCAGGGCCAGGATAATATTGTATTTGAGTGATAACTCCACTATGTTTTAAATGTAGAATATTTGAGCACCCATAAACCTATATTTCACTCTCCCTCAAAAATCTGCTTCCTTGGTAGAATTTGTGGTTCCAATTTGAGGTCATTTCAGTGAGGGTTCTCCAGTTACAGAGATTCTGTAAACTTTATGAGATATTCATTTATATAGATATGGATTAATTGCAAAGGCATTACATTTGTTCTTTGAAGCTATGATAGAAATAGAACCTTCATTTGCTTCCTGTCTTTTACCAAATATTTTTCCACGTAACAGTCAAAACACCGAAGAACTTTATGTGCATAACCTACAGCATTCTTGCTATCTGTATTGATCTGTGCAAAACAATTTATTCATTCATTCAAGACAATGCAATATTTCTATTTTTCAAGAGGACAACTTGATGTGCTAATAAGACCTCACCCAAAGTCATTGTCTTTGTCACAATCGATCCCTGAGTGTACAGCCCACATCTCTAGATACTGTGCTCTGATTAGTCATTATTTACCCAACGTCAAATAGGTAGGATAAAAACATTTTTAGATATCATAATGCTGAATATCCTAGCTCAAGTTCTTTTGAACAGATAGGTGCTATTGAGGAGAGCCACTTCACACTCACTGTTTTGCATTTCTGAAACAGCTGATATATTTGTAAATGTAAGATGTTTTGTTTTGGGAGGGTTTTTGAGACCATGGATGTTTTTGTAACATCCATGAGATGTTACACTGCAAGATGGTTGGAGGAAATGGTTAGATAAAATTACTCAGAAACTTTGTTGGAACATTACTTATCTTAATTACTGAGATAAAAAGGTTTGCTTTCTTCACAGACCTTTGTCTTATTCTGGTATATTCTTTTGCCAAGTAATAGTGTCAGCACAGTATCTGAGAGACTTGGGGTTTGGGATCCTTTGGTCCTGTTTTGTTTGTTTGTTTGATTGATTGATTTTTAATTTAGATATTTTCAGAAACTATCATGCAACCTTTATGGAAGCAAATCTTATACCTAGATGCAAATTATGTTTGTGAAAACTTCTTCCAAAGTCCATTTGAAAACTAAAGTAGTGTGTTACAGCAAAGTCCTCCATGACCTAAAGAGCTATATTTATAAGTTATTGCATCTTAATAAAAACTGAGAGCTATGGAAATTTTCAAATCTGTCCACATTTTCGTGTTTTAAAGCCTTATCTTGCCAGCAGGGTTCACTGAAATTTGTGTTTGTACAAAAAAGTCCTCATGCATTTAAAAATTGTGTATTTTACATAGCTTTTAATTTTTATTTCTCCCAGAAAGGATCTTTCTTGCTTGCAATTGCCTCTACCACATTAAAAGAAAAAAAGATACTGTGAACCTGAGTTTTAACCAGAATAACTAAACTTTTGGTGAAGGGCAAAAGGAAAAACCTTTTTTCAGCCTTTCCTGTTAAGCTATCAATTTAAAATCCCAGAATTTTTCAAGTTTAATTCTATACCAAAACCAAAATTTGATTAATAGTTTTATTGGTTATGTTAGTCTGAAATAATTTAAGGAACTTTTGCTTCATTTCTGCAACTTTCTTTTTACTTGTGTGATGAATGTAATAAAGAATACATAGTTGCCCAAAAGGACATATGAAAAATAAAGAGGAGACCTTTAAAACCTGATGATGAAGAATCATCCCAGCAGAATCTGAAATCCTACTGAACTCTGAAAACTTCTTTAATCTATAAGACCTTAAAACACATCCAAAACACTGATTGCTCAGAGAAACTAAGATACTAAGATACTGCCTTTGGAATTAATCTACCCATCTCCTTTTACCCAGAATAAGATGAGGCTAAGCATAGTAAGAAATTTTGACCTCATAGACTCGGTCACTCTGATCAATAGATACGTAAAGCAAGGAAATGCATGTACAAGGTACTCTAATATGGTAAAGTGCATATGGTTTATATCATGCTTTCTTCAATCAAAAGAGCAAATTTATTTGTCAGGAAAAACAATGGATGAAAAAAATTTTAACTTGATCCAATTGTTCATCCAAACTACAGAAGATTAATATTTTCACAATGTTCTGAAAACAATATGAATTAAATATTACACAGTAAAAAATTGTCACATAACGTGTTTTAAAAAGAAGTCATAGGAAATTTCCACATCTATTTTTCTTAACAGAAGCATAGTGAAATTAAGCCAATCTCAAGCCATCTTAAGCATATAAAAATAATTCTGTAACATAAAATTCTGAATGTGTAAAGGTTTTTTTGGGCTTTTTTTCATTACTCCCAGAGTGAACAGTGTTATTATTTCATTGCATGTATCTTCCCTCTCATTAGGAATTAGTTACAGGTCATAGAACTATTTGGACTTGTACCATCTCCCACATCCGAAAAATAAGAATACCCTGACCACAGAGCTACTGAGTCAACCTCTCTAAGGTTCACTTTATCTTGAATAAATAAATAATGTTTAATTACTTATAGAGAGTGGAGTGAATTATTCATAGAAATAATTTCTCTAACAACAGAAGTGAGAAACATCTCACATGTCTTTCAGGGTAATGGAATGACTGGAGAAGTCATTACCTCTCAGCAAATCACAGTCATGCACAGTCAATAAGTTAATTTCACATTGGATTTTTTGGATTTCTCTAAGTAGTTCTTCCTAGATGAGTTTTTAGTTTTTTCCTCTTTTTCACGATGAGTGTATATAATTGCTCCTTTCTAGGCTATGTCCTGGATGTCAGACAAGATAGATCAGTCAGAGTTCACCTCACAAGGTTTGGCAGTGCTTTCCTGGGAGTAATGCCAGTGACAAGATGACTACGTAGCACTGTAATTTTTTCAGGTGAGGAGACAAACTTATTTAGAGGAAACCAGCCTTTAAACAATGGATGAAACTGTATTCCTTTTTGGCACCTGCCATACCGTCATGCCTATTGGCCACCTGCCAGCGTCTGTTAAGGTGTTTTCAATTGTCTTATCCTCACCACAAATTTTCTCAGTGCATTTTTCATCTGATCTGCCTCCTTCAGTTTCTAGAGCTTTACCTTTGAAGAAGTAAAACTTCTGGAAACTTACAGATGGAATAAAAGCCCCTGTAGCTAGTAAGTTGGTCCACTGCTTATTAAATACATTGACATTCTTCTCTCAGAAACCATCACACTTTTTTTCAATATATTTTTTGGTAGATATTTTCAGACAGGAAAGTTTTGTAGCACACAGAAAGATAATTTTACAGTAAAAACCCCCTTGCTACTATTACTATGGCAATGTAGTAATAGTAGCATGAGTCTGAGCATCGAGTGAAGCAAAGGTGCACACTATCCCATCCCTGCCACTGGCAATAAGTATTGGCTAAGGAGGAGCATGAAAACGAAGTTTTTAAAGATGCATTGACAAGTACTCTCTCAGCCCTCAAAAGCTTGCATTTTAGAGACTTCCTGAACCAAGGTGGTGTCCATGTTTCCACTAATTCTCAAAGGAGTTCTAGTTTATCAATTTTTCCAGGGACCCCTTGCATTCCACTAAACTTCCAGCACCCGCAACATGTAGTATATTCTCAGAGGGCATTACCTCTAAACTCTCGTAGACATCTGTATTGAAAGTGGTAGTTTAAACTCTCTTTATGGTTTATAGAGAGTGACTGTAAAGAACTGACTTAAAGGAAGTCTCGACAACTCAGAGTCAAGGTCTATGCTCTGAACATCTAAGTTAGTTAAGATGAATGCCAACCTTTCTGCCAGTTACAGTTCTTCTGTGGCAGTGTCAGATAGAGCAAAATTAATCAATCTTCACAACTGTTCCCAGTTCCCAATAAAATACAGGCTAAACTTCTAGAAAAGTCAATATGGAATTTCAAAGGGAATCATATCTTTATAAATTCCATTGATTCAAAAACATTAAAGTCCCTCTTCTCGGAAACTATTGTCAGTACATTAAAGGATGGCATCAGTGTTCACAAAATAAAATCTTCCTACAAGAAAACCCCAGCTGAATGGTCACAGCATATGCCTCAAATGTTCAGTAATTTGTCCTATGTTTTTATTTCTTTATGTAAAAACCACAGCCTATTATATTGTGTATTAAGTTCAAATGATCACAACCGTACAATGCTTAACATTTGTTTACACACCAGGAGTTCTAATATCATGTTCCTAGTGTCTTGCTAGATTTACAATATAAATATAGGGTTGATAATATTATCTGGGTATCCATAAGTTCGATTTTATAAGTGTATCTCTTCTTAGACTAAGAAATTATTTTTTTCTGTAATATTTATCTATGCTAAAGTGTCTTAATTTCAAATTCGTTGTCTGACAACCAATATGAAACCCATTCTTCACTCCAGCAAAGAAGATACAGTTTCTGAATACTCCAGAATAAATCTACTTTCCCCATTGTTAGACAAAGAGAGAGAGATTCAGCAAGGTCTGGAAAAGAAATTGGTTTTTAAGTCCTGGACAGTGTTTATTTTTCCAAGTTTTCAATTATAATTCAAGTTGAGTGGGTCATTTTTACTTACATATCTTTAGTTGGAAAATGCTCAATCAAATAAAAGATCCCAGTACTATCATCCTAGTTTCTCTGAAAATAATTTCTTGGAAAGGACTTCTGCCTAGTGAGGGTAATGACATCTTGGTTATAATTGTCAGGGTCATGGAGTCACCACCAGCCCTGACTGTCCCTGCTCGGTCCCCCAGGACTCCCTCCCCCTGTCCATGGCCCCGTACCCTGCATCAGCTCCCCAGAGCTGCCAGCCCCTTCTCAAGCAATGCTGCAGCAGAACCAGCCTCCAGCTGCCCACAGCCCTTCGGGTTGGTCTTTTTCTCGCCTTTTCTCCTTTATGGCACAGTAGCAGGTTCATGCAGACTGCCCCTGCACTGCTCACCAGACAAAACACTGTAAAGGAAGTGTGGATAGGGAGAGACAGAGAGAGAGCAAGAGAAAGAGAAGGACATAGGGAGAAAGCAAGATAGAGAACAAGAGGGAGAGAGAAATTAGACAAAAGAGAGAAGTAAGCCAGGAAAAAAAATGTGAGAAAGAAAAAGAGAATGGGACGGGGAGATAAAGAGCAGATGAAAGAGATCGGCAGAAAATGAGAAAAAGGAAGAGTGATAAATGGAAAAAAAGAGGAAAAATAGAGCAAAAATAAGACAAATAGGTAATCAAGAGGCCATAGCAATAGTATCAAAAATTCAGGAAGGATACTGCAAAATATGAAAAAGTAGAAACTTATTGGAATAAGTCCAGAGTAGAGCCACTAATTTGCTCAGAGAGCCGGAGCATATCTTTCCTTTTATGAAGACAGAGACAGCTGGAGCTGTTCAGCTTGGAGAAGAGAAGGCTCCAGAGAGAATTTATAGCACCTTCCAGTGTTTACAAGGAGAGCTCACAAGAAGGCCAGAGAGGCACAAGACCATGTAGTGATAGAGCGAGGGGCAATTCCTGTAAGCTGAAAGCAGATATTTTAGATAAGATATTCAGAAGAAATTCTTTATGATGAGGGTGATGAGGCACTAGGAGAGGTTTCCCTGAGAGGTTGTGGACTCCTCATTCCTGGAGGTGTTCAAGACCGGGCTGAATGGCCCTCTGAGAAACCTGGTCTAGTGAAAGGTGGCCCTGTCCGTGGCAGGGAGGATTGAAGTAGATGACCTTTAAGGTCCCTTCCAACCCAAACTGTTCTATGATTCCAAGAAGTCCAAGAAGAAAATACAATGAAGACAGTGTTAATTGAAAATATTTCTGAAAAATATGTAGTACTTCAGAGAGACTTGCCTGCAAGGACGAAATCCTGGCTAACCCTTTTAGCAAAATGCCACTCATTGGTCTGTTCCAAATCAGGTCACTCAAGTTCTTTTCATGATGAGGACAAGCGCGTTAGAGCTGGTGTCCATACTTTATCCCTCAGACTACTGAGTACAATGTGGGGATTTTAATTTTTCAGCAAAAGGTATCTCTGAGAAACATGAATATAGGATAAATTTTATGCATTATAGTACTGTTGTGGGCATCTGTCAATTTTACAAACTGACCTTTCAGTTTTCTGTTCCTTAGAGCATGTTATTATAAGTACATTAACAAGAAAAACAGTAAATAGTAAAAATTAATAAAAGTTAGAGCTGTTCAAGCTACTGGTACTAAACTTGAGTGGCTGTAGGAAAAAGGTAATTGTCAGTTTAATAACAACACACAGCACACTTAACCCACAGTCAAAAAATATTTCCTACAGAAGGAACAACAGGAGAAAGGGTTGCCCACAGAAACTTTATAAATGGAAGTTCTTGCAATGAAGCCTGACTTCTCCCCTGAAGTCTCATCCTATCTTTTGGAATGAGTGTTCTCACTTCAGAAAAAATTGACCCTCATTTTTCTAACTCAAATTTGTTTCTGTGAAAACTTTTACAAATCAGAGCATATGCAGTAAGCTCAAGCAAGCCCCACAGGCTTCTCTCACTAGGGCATTCTTCTGCCCATCAGAATTAGTACATCTACACCTGAGAAGGCTGTCCTGCAGAGTCTGTAGATTAGGCTATCCTGCAAAGAGTATAAAATTCCCTGTATGTCCAAAATACCAAAATGAGACAGGTAGTGAACACTTTAACCATTGTCTAAAAAGATTCTCAGTCAGTTGCTTTTTTTTTCTTACTATCTTCTGTGAGAGTCTAAGTAAGCAATTTCTCATGTTTACTCCTTTTTAGCTGAACGTTGTCTGAGAACGTAAGGTCTTTACCACATGCAGTTCAAATACCAAATTAACTAAATGGATTAGAAAGCAGCCTAATGAAAACTGTGATCCATGTTCACCCTTACTTTGGATTGCAGAGGAGAATCCACCAATTAGCTAAATTAATTCTGATGGATTCTCTGCCAGTATTTCTGAAAACAACCTTGAAACTGTAAATTAGCATAATTTGATCAAATCTTGTCTTATGTTGTTTGCAGACTGATTGAAATAATAGTCAAATACTGTGTCCATTGAACTAAGTTCCCAAAACTTCTCCTGAAAGCTCTGGCAAGGGAATTTCAATACCTCATTCACCTATCCTAGAATCTACCATAAAGGTTTAACTCAGTTAGGAGAAATGACTGAATTTAGGTCAGATTCAACTCTCATCCTAGCCAAGGGAAAAAAACAGTTATTTCACTCCTGATCATTTTGACCACAACATTCATCTTAATTTCATATCCCACAATTCTAAACCACTGCTTTGTTTATTTTGGAAGGCAAGCTATCCAAGAGAAAACAACAAGAAAACAGATCCCCTACTGATAGTCTCTGAAACTAAATGGAATTATGGTGCAACTTGCTACACTGAACACAGTATGTTCAGTACAGCTCTGGCTGCTTATTTATCTTCAAGTTACTGCTCCTCAAGTATATCTTTCTAAGAGCAGAGGAAGTTACAAGTTGCTTTTGGATTATTTTTTCTTCTATACGGAGAAATGCACCATGAATTCTGTCTGTTTGTCCCACAGCAGATATATATTCATGGACCACTTGTTCTCAAAACCATTTGCATTTCAGTTTTCTCTCACCCATTCTTCCATTTGGCTACCAAAAAGAAGACAGCTGCCGCCTGTCACATGGTCTATGGCTTTCCTTGCTCATTGCTTCCTTGCTAGCTCCACATGGGAAGGTGCAGCTAGGAACAGGGAACAGGGTTTGAAGTGCAGCAAAAAGTTTATGGTTTTTCGTCCCCATGGAAGTGGCACAGGCACAATCAACACAACTTCCAGTTACCATATAACTCCTCAGACTCAGACACTCAGGCCTGGGTTTGGGTATTGCTGCTTATGGACTTCTAGAGATCATTGAAAATACCACTCTACCATGGCCAGGTTAGGGATCTTCAAGTAAATACATATTTTAAAGGCAAATCAGAGGTCTGAGAAGCACAGGCCATGTTTTTCCCCACTTTTACTGATATAGCTATATGAATATTCATGTGGTTAGATATGGCTCTTGTGAAAGCTTTCAAGGGAGAGCACATTATTTGTGAAAGCCAAAACCTGTACAAACACAGTTTGTATTATTCAAAGCCACAGAAGGTCAGTTTTAGCTTACATGCCTGATTTTTTCACTTAGTCATATTTTTACTCCCATATAGTTGTTATGTCTCCCTCATTTTACATGTTCTTTGTCCCTTTGGTAGGATGCACGGCCCTTTGTAACATCTGAGATAAATGTAATTTCTGGGAAGGCCATAATGTTATACTCTGAAAATTACATGGTACAGCTGACTAATTTTTCTGAGGACAAATAGTAATTATTTAAAGTTTGGTGCTCAGCAAATCAGAAAATAATAAGTATCAGAGGGATCTTAATGCAAAACAGCACTCATTTCATACTGTACTTCTATCAGACTCTAAAGAGATACACATTGTTATTGCTAAACTGTTCTTCAATGTCTTACAATTTGTCTTGTGAAGCAGATTTGAAAGAGAGTGTCCAGGATAGGAGGGCCTGTCAGCAATGAATTGTGCCTTGTGTGAGTTTAGAGTCTATAATTCATCTGTAGCCTTGAGAAGCACTACTTTTTAAAGTAGTATCTGGACTCCAAAGACACATTTTTTCAAAGAGACTAAATTCAGTACAAGTGCTACTAGCCGAAGAAACACAAGGAGTTGTTTTATTAATTGGCATTAATTTTAATACATGTGCTCCTGGGGAAAATCCTCAGCTCTTGAATCTCTTCTTAGGTAATGGTTTCTGTCAGTAATACCTTTACTCACTGCTATTGACATCAAATCTCCCAAATTCTCACACATCTGTCCTGGTAGTGCAGCCACCACTGTGCTGCACTGTGCTTCCTTAACCCAACAAACTAGTGAGTTCAGACATTTCTTGACTGGTCACCTTGAATATTTAAAAGGGTTTTGACAAGGTTAAAGCATTTCACCAAAAGTTATGTATTAGGCAGAGCTCTGTAACAAGCGCCATGTGCACATCATCTGTCCCTGGGCAGCTCCATCTGGAAATTAGGGTTAGAGGAACCATTTCACTGATAATCTGTTCCTTCTCGCTTGTCCGGATCCTGCTGACCCTCCCAGGACAATATTTACAAAAGCCATTGCACTTCTCTGTGGTTTTAGAAACACATCATGAAGTCCATAGGAGACAGGGAAGAACCTTATATCTAAATAATTTCATTGAATAACTCTTCATCTGTGAATTTTTCATAAGCCATTCATAACTGCTTGGAATTTGTGCTACTTCAACTACTTGACTATCTAAGAGGACAGAGGTGATACAGTTTGCTTTTTTTTCTGCCTGAGTCAAGTTCCTATAAAAATACTCAGTTTTAGACCCTGAGTATCCCTATGAAATTTTGTACCTATGAGCATACTGAGCAGTATTCCTGTTTGACACAGCATTGCTGACAAAATGACATCAAGAGATCATGTGAAGAGATGAAACATACAGAGTTACAGAGAAATACTTGTGGAACTTTCCTTTTTCAGATTTCACCTAGCCTTAACCTCACCCTGCCTTGACTATCACATTTCTTACCAACTATTTGATTAAATGAGGCATCAGTTACTTGTCATTAATTTCTAAATATATCTTACATATTAGCTCAAATTCTATCATTTAGTTCTTGGCTATTAGCCATTAACGTATGGAGAGTGGATATGCCATATACCCTTATGGCTATAATATTTTCTGCATGTTGTCTTTAGAGTGATTAGTTCTTCAGTGAGGTTTTAAAACATATAAGAAATTCCTTTACTTTTTTTTTTTTTTNNTTTTTTTTTTTTTTGCAGGTTTTCCATGTCCTGAAATGGCAAGTCATTATTTTTGTGGGGTTTTTTGGTTTTTTTTTTCTTGCCCCAGGAAAGCCTCTGTACTGCTAAAGCAGTACCAAAGCTGCATGAGGTCCAATTTACCCACTCATTGCCAAGAAGATATTTGTGGTGAACCAGCATCATGAACTGAGAGAGACACCCTCTCTCAGCAAAACTACCACCTCAGCATAAGCAAGCTGATCAATAAGTTAATGGCATGAATCAATGGAAAAGATTTGGGAGAGATCTTAATTAAAGAAACAACTGCTGATACAAATTATGTTTCCAATGTATTGATGTAGCAGAGGGCATGAGGTTGAACGGAGATGAGTGCTGATCAATGCCTTGAACATTTGCATTTCTTTTCATCAGAAACCATCTCTCCTCATCCTTAGGCATACAGGCACGCACACATGCAGACACACATCACTACCACCAGCACCTCAGAAAGGCTTTGGTTTCTTCGTCTTTATTGATTCCTGTAGCACTTTTCTGGAGGCTATTGTGGTTGCCTCACTTTACAAGGTGAAATGAAGGTCTCCACAGACTAGATGAGGCTCATCCCTATAGACTTTCCTGGGCTCTATCTCAATATCCTAAATCAGTAAGAAGTGCTTTGCCTCACGGTGAACATCATGGCCTACATGCTGTAATGTACCGATGTAGTAAGGAAGCATAAGAGTGACTTTGGCAAGTTACAGCTACACAAAAAAATAATGACAGTGTTCCCCAACACAAAGGGGCGAGCGTGTGTGCGTGTGCATGAGCACGCATTCGAGAGAGACTCAGTCAAACAGATGGACAAAGGGAGAGGGAGACAGTGAGAGAGCATTCTCCAGTGGCCGAACAGCACAAACATCCAAAGTCAATAGCTGGTTTCCCCAAGTGATTAAATCTGAGACACAGTTTAAAGAGACATCAATCTGTGATGTCAGCAATGCTCAACATATAGCTAATGGAGCTTCAAAAGATCAATATTCAAACCTGACTTTTTCGTGCTAGAAACTTACACCACTGTGACATCTCCTGCTAGATGCAAAAAGTACAATTTATTTTAACTACTTTTATCACTGCTGTTCACATTTTCATTACGTCAGATGTTGGTGTTTCTCTTTTTCTTTCTTTTTTTTTTAATTTGGGAGGGGAGGAAGCTTTATTCCCCAGGATGCAAAAAAGTAATTTAAACTTTTGCTCAGCTGGTAGCCATGTAATCCATCTTATTTTCCTGTCAGGTTTTATAATGAAGTCAAAAGCAATCCTAAACTGGTGACATAATAATCTAATGCTGTGTAGTAATGATTATGCCGGATCCAAAAATATGTTTTCACTGCATACTAAAATTGAAGAAACAGAGCAATTTCTATTATCATCATAGTAGTATCCCAGGGCAACAATAATAAAAATATCTGATAGGAGAAGAAAGAACTACATTTTTAGCTACTTAAATCATAACCAAGACTCAGTGAAAAGGCTGAAAAAAATGAAAAGACTGAAAAGTATCTTTGAATAAAATACCAATTTCCTGTGGTTGAATTGCTGGGTGTTTCATTAGTTGCATTTAAAAGGCCATAGGAAAAGCAGAGGAATCTAAAAGATTGAAGTCATTAGCAATACTAATATTATCATTGTTCTAAAATAACATCCTATCTGGAGCTAAACTGTAGTACGCATCACATTTATTAGAGAATGATTCTATTGACACATTGTAGTATATGTAAACTGGCTGAATATATAGTAAAATTATTTAAATATTAAGTGAGCTCACTCTTCCAGACATTAGTTCAAAGACTGGTAGAATTGGAACCCCACTCTAATCAGGCTTTCCCATTTCCTTCTCCCACAAGAAATAAAAGAAAAACAAAACCAAGTCAAATTAAGTTGTTAAATGGTTTAAGGATTTGATATCTTTTGCTGTTAATTTAAAAGGCTGAGCTGCAGCTCATTTCTTTTCATCTTTATAGCAAAGCAGAGGGTGACCCCAAGGGTCAGTGAGGATTATCTTTGTGTCTTTCCATTCCATCTTACATTATTAGTTTACGCTGCAAATGAGAAACTGATGTCAGAAATATGCCAAACATTATTTATAAATATAGAAAAAGCCTGGGTGAAGTCTGATAGGTCTGTGGCTTAGCATGTAAAGGTCTCAACAGCAATTAGCAATTAAGATATGTCCACTGTAAGGTGGAAACTGTCATCTGAAGAACAGAAAATACTTTGTTAGAATGTTGGTAATTTACATTAAATACAACTCTGAAATGTCAAATACTAAGCATGACATATATCAGAAATCCCACCACTAAAAAAAAAAGAAAATTATTAGAACAGTGTCTTAAGGTAAAAAGAAGTAGTGAAGTCATTACTAGTCTTAATTTGACTTAAATTTCTTAAGAAGTTACTTTGCATTTTTCCATATACTTTGTTTGATTGACCTTAAAATACTGCTTTTTTGCACTTTTTATAATGAAGAGTTTTAATTGTGCCAAAGTATTGTAAATGGCGTAAATAAAAAGGTGAACTTTCTCCATTAATGAAAAGCCATACTAGTCTTATGAGTTTTTATAATGAAATTTTTATAATGAAGAGTTTTAATTGTGCCAAAGTATTGTAAATGGCGTAAATAAAAAGGTGAACTTTCTCCATTAATGAAAAGCCATACTAGTCTTATGAGTTTTTATAATGAAATTTTTATAATGAAGAGTTTTAATTGTGCCAAAGTATTGTAAATGGCGTAAATAAAAAGGTGAACTTTCTCCATTAATGAAAAGCCATACTAGTCTTATGAGGACTTTTAGTTAATTAGCGTTGGGTAAAATGCCATATGATACAACATTGTATTTTCACATTATCACAGAGGAGTGGAAACTACTCATTATATTCATCATTGGAAGAACAATTAAAAAATAACCAAGGCAGTATTTAATATTCAAAATGCTTCCAATAAAAATTTACTGCTATGAAAGTGTGAGGGCAAAACAGTTAATAGGCAATGATACTTGGGGAGAAGAAATTGCTTTGGCATAGTAAAATCCACTACACTTAAAGTTATTTAAAATCTCGTGTCTTGGTATCAGAGGGTTTATATGAAAAATGTGCATTCTTTTTTCTATGCTCATCGCAAATTACTGGGAAGGTGTGTTTGATAAATACACAATATTTGGGTGACATTGCCCTATACCATATTGCATTAATAAATCAGAAAGCGTGAAGGTCACACATTTGAATAAAGATGCTCCATTTGTAGCACGTCATACTTTTTAACCCAGCCTCTAATAAAGTCAGAAGCTAATGAAGTGCTGTGACACGCACAGGACTCATGCATGTGCACACACACTCTTACAAGGGCTGATCATTAAGGCAAACCAGCAAGTCAGAGATGTCATATACCCCACTTTTATTAAAGCAAAGGAACATGATGTTCTGACCCTTACCACCAGAAAATAATAACAGAGAAAAAATAAACAGGAGCAGATACCTCTGGCCAATCAAGTGACCAGGTCATTCATTCAAATTTCATTCCATTGTGTTTCTCTCATCATCCCCATCTCTAGTCTAGATCAATCTGCACACAAAATGAGTAACGAGAGTCTGTAGCACAATTGACTAGAAACTCATTATGCTTTAAATCCTGTCTTGTAGAGAACTTAGAGTATCATGCGTACAGAAATACTGTCTAATTTTGTAGATTTGTAAATTAATTTTGCTTTTACTTTGTTCTAATGATTTGTTCTCTCCCCTTTCCCATCTCGATATATCTCTAGGTTCCTGCTCTGTAAACCAAGGAAAATCAGATATTCCAGGTTCAGAATAAGCTCCAGGGATGGTAATGATCAACTGGGAATGGGGACAGAGAGAGACAGAATTTCTTCTCTCAGGTATGCTGCCAAAGCCAATGGCTCATGGCATTGTATCAAGAGTATTCCTAGGTCCTTAACTGCACATTGCTCTCTCCAGCATGGTTACAGTTGTTCCTCTGAACTCTTAGGATAATTTTATAAAATCTAGTAGTCCAGTTTTATTTGACAACACTACTAAAGAGAAGTCAAGGAAGACATAAAGCATTGAAATTAAAAATAATTTCAAAAAAAGTAGCTTAGTTTTGGTCTTATAATGAAAAGATATGGAAGTAGATAAAAAGAGATAGAGAGGCAAGAAGTCCATTAGGAATTCACTATGTAATTTCACTTGGGGAGTGTGACAATAAGATGAATGTTATTCAAATTGTAAGATAGACTTTAGCCTGAGATACTGTAGTTGGCAGAGACATAAGTGAGGGCTGGCAGAAGGAGGCAATGGGTCATTGGCATCTCAGCATTTAACTTTCAGGTGTCTCTTCACAAAGTTCCAAGGGTCATGTATACTGTCCGAAGGAAAATGTGGTTAAATGTGGTTAACAACCAGAATGAAATCTACCGCTACACAAAAATTTCTTTTAGAGCTAGGGAATTTTTCTAAGCTCTGATTATTTATTCAGGAATTTGGACAGTTTTACACAAATTATACATTACTCTCAGGGTAACTATTCAGAGGAAGGACCAGGAATTGGACTTTGATGATCTGGTGACCACCTGCTAACTCTGGATATTCTATGAAAACTATGAAGAGAATAACAGCAGCAAGCTGCTGGAAACCAGTGGTGTTTAGTTCAAATATCACTCTGAGGAACCCTCAAAAGTAAAAACCGTCTTCTGTACTCACCCAAATGTCTCTCTATGTTGCTTGAAAAAGAGGAAAGTGGAGCAGGCCTTTCCCTGTCCCTGATGATTTACATGAGCTCACAAGGGAGTAGTCATTAGCAGTATATGGGAACATGTTGGTAACAGTAAAGTAAGACAAGAAGAGCTAATCAGTGGTATGAAGTGCTGTACAAATTGTCACCTTACAAGTGAGGCTGAAGAGCATTCCCAGAGCAGATGATTTTTCAGATGATTTCAGATAACACCTTGTTACTCACATTGGCTCATGGGGCACATTCTTTGAATTCTTTGTGTCACCATAGTGAAGAGATATCTCTTTAGTCTGGCAAACTGTGCTAAAAGTCCATCAAAAGCACTGGTGGGTTCACTGAGACTAAGTTGGAGGCTTGATATTTTTAATGGAATTATCCACTGTAGCTCTAGTACGTGTTTCTAAGTCTCTGGAGCTCCTAGCTCTTTGCAAAGCAGATTCTAAATCTTTCCCATAGTCAGAGAAAGAAGACCTGGTAGGATCTTCAAGTGTTGTTCATTTGGGTCATCTCCTAGCCAAAGCAATCCCAATAAGCCTGAAGGAGTGATTGATAAAGAATTCAGTCTCTATGTGAACAAAAGCTTCCTGGCCCTTCAAGATACCTAATAAGAATTGCTGGATTAAATGTCCACAAGGAGATGGTGGCACAAGAAAATTGTTATGACAGAAAGCAAATTTAATCCAAACTTCAGGATTTAAAGATGCACAGAATTAAAGCAGTTTCTGGAAGATCACATTTGAAATGGACCACATTATGACTTCACTATCATATCAAGGAAAATAATGAGGGGTCCTATGCTAGGATATTAGTACATCCAAATTTGGTGGAAAAACTTGGCTTCTTGCCACATTCATTATGTCACAGAGAGTACCATAAGCACCTATGTCACTTCTGTGTGTCACAGTCTCTTTTAAATGGCAAGAATATTTCTAGGAAGGTTTTCTAAAAGCCTCCTTCAATTCAACATTACAATGTAATTTTATCTGTGTATTAATGTTTTAAATAAAACAGTTGCTTAAAATGAAAAAAATCACAGGACAACATTTCTATGTGATCAAGCTGCCATCTAATCAATCTAATGGATTTTTGAAATTTTTAATCAGTTTAATTCTTGGAATCTATCTTTGATCTGGAAGTATTCACTGCTGGTGGTAAAGCAGTTAGCTACCAACTAATATCAAACATAATACTGTGGAGCAAGACTGAGAAAAGCAAGTGTGAAACCACACATCATGACTGCTCAACACACAGAGTGTTATTCACTTTACTTTTCAATGCATGCCTATGCACTGCACAGGAACAGGGACATACAGATTTTTGTTCACACCTGTATTCACTTCCCCATACATAACATATACAATACAGTCCTCAGAAAGTTTCTGGACTTATTCAACATGTTGAAAGGCTTTTCCTGTGTGAATCTGTTTGCAAGTTGCAAGCTGTGTGATGAATGCAATAAAAGATTAGATGCTATTGTGCTATTAAACCATTAAGCCTTGGTCAGGCTTGAATCCTTTCCAGACAGCACTTAGGCACACTTCAGAGGACTGAATAATTCAGAAAGTGTTACCAAGATTCAGTATGGATGATGCTACTTTGCTTTTTTGAGATTATGAGACTTCAGCCATATGGACATGAGCTGTGCTGTGTCACGTGCCCCTGGGGATCAGAGGACAGACACCCAATCATTGTATTTATGGGGACAGACACAGACCTTAGGGACAGTATGAAATACAGAAATGAAAACAAAATATCATCCACTTCTAAGATGGGTAGTCTGAGTCCTCTTCATTTTGCTCATTGGCAGGTAGCTGTTTCAGAATTCTTTTCCTGCCAGTGAGGAAGTGACTGTTTAAGAAGCTGCCCAGTAGTCAGCAAGCAAGCCTTTTGTGCTTGCCTGTTTGTATCTTCAGTCCTCACTCTGTAAAATCACTTCTCTTCTGTCTACCACAGACTGAAGGACAAATCCTAAATTTGCTTTTAATGAGGGATGGGCTCTCTTTGAGGTCTTGATGCACTTGTTAGAGGATGCCCTCCCTATTTTTATTTCAGGGATGCTTCAGAACCTGATCCATATAACATAATTCTACTTTTCAATAAAGTGTAGAACATAAAGATGTATGTGACTATTGTTTGTTTAATTAAATGTATAAGATAGTACATTATTTTTTCACTAGAACAATTATCCAAGTTCTACTCAATTACATGCTCTAATAAAATAGAGTAGCAACAATAAAAGACAACTTCTACTTAGATACACCCAAACTGAAATCACACAGAGTAGCAATAAAACAATGCTGATACCAAACCAGTAAGAATTTGATTTTAAATTTTGAACCACAGAAGTGACAATTTATTTCTCTGAACTCACTTAAATATTCTGAATGTCATAAACCTAAGTCCACATTTCTGCAATTATATATGAGTAAATATATAAATATATAAATATGTATAAAATATATAAAAATATATAAATATATAAATACATATTCATATGTATTGTTTTCAGAGAGCAGTTGAAACATTTTAGAGGTACCATATCACATTACTGAAAGTCTATGTGTCTTTTTTAGCACTCATTTTTGGAACATGACATAATACTTTTATTTACAGAAATTACTTGCACGCGTTCATAGAAAAAAGGTATGAATATTGTTAAAATTAGCATCTCAGGGTCATTGTATTTTGCTTTGGTTTTGAAGGATGTAACAGTTTCATTGAAAGAATAAATAATCAGCTCCAGATAGCCTATCAGCATATCAACCTTTCAGGGCACACGAAATACATTTCTTACTGAAACTGCTCAAACTACAAAGCTGAACCTCTTTAACGTCACAAAGGCTCAAAAAAGAATTTTATGCACCTGTTTTTCCAATAATAATTCTCAACTAAAAGGTCGCACTCTGACTCCGAGAGCCTTACAAGCATTCAGCTAAGATAGGTATGAGTCCCTCCCTCCTGTTTGCCAGACAATAACATGGATAAAGGCCTGGTCATGCAACAGGTATATCTAGAGATAAATAAAATAACTTTAGATTGTTGTTATATCTCACTTCTCATTTCATGCTGATATTTTTTACAGTATAAAGGAAAAACAACATGATATATGAAATACTACTCTATATAATGAATACATTTCCCAAAATGGAGGAGTTGTTTTTAAACCATTTACATGTGTAGTCATTATGATTCCTCAGATCTTTTCTTTCCAAAATTGGCATCTTTCAGGTCTGATTTCATTGGGGACAGTCTGGGAACATTCTGCATAACAAATTTTACTAAATTCTATGCCTTGAAAATGTTAGTATTTTTTAAAGCATGGGGAAAAATATTCTCCTTCTCATATCTCTGTACAGAAAGTCATCTATAATGATGATCTGAATGAATAAACAAAGTATATTCAAGAAATATGGATTTTGAAATATTATTCTCTATTATATTAGGGGCATTCTGTGACTTACCATGTAATATTATTTATCCAGAATATTAGAAAAAAAATTGCAAGGTAGTCTATATTTTATCTTTTGGGCATTTAAAATGTGTCCAGTTATCAGGAGAAAGCCCAATTGGTTTCATGATTTATCAGCCCCTGCATTTCAGTCACATGCCCACAAGACAATAGCATGACTTCAAATTTGCACAAGCTGTCTATATATTATGCTGCTGTGAATAGGTTTATATTTTAGGAAAGCATATACACCTACTCACATTTAGAACAGAGACAAAACTCAAATTGATTTCTATGAGACACAAACTTGGATGAATTACTAAGATTTTCAAAACCTGAATGTAAGTTCCTAAACCAGTACTCAGTCATATAAAGAAATGGCCTGATTTTCAGAACTACAGAGTATCCAAAAACTCTTGTTGAGATTAAAGGTTTTTTAATAAAACAGGTTCTTTATTTGTGTATCTAGGGGTAGACTTTAAGGATCTAAATTTAGGCTCCTATTTTAAAAGTCCTTGGCCTAGAAGTTTTGGAGATTTTTTTCATACTTCATCTACACAATGGTTCAGAAGGTGAGATGAATCTTATATCCTATATTACAGCCCTAGTTCTCGACAATGGTTTCTTTCAATCATGTCTGCCCAATATATCTACTTGTGGCTGGTTTTACAAGTTATTCAGACAATAATTCTACAATAAATTAGTAAAAATGATGGTGCTTTTCCATATTAAAAAGAAAAAATTTCAATGCTACCCCTTCAACTATATCAGCTTTTATCCCTGCAGATGCTCTGAAGAGTTTTGCTCCTCTAGTGCTCTCATAAGCATATATTATTGCTCACAGATTACTTCCATTACACATACACATCTCTCCTTACATTTAAATGAATATTAATATTGAAAACTGTATTGGTACTGATACACACAGAGAAAATTATAAGAATTTTATGGAAAATTAGTATTATTAGTATATAATGTTATATTTCGTAAAAGATGCTCCTTCCTGTCTTTCAGATGGAAAACCCTAAGGAATCAAGAAGTAAAATGGTATACAAGTACAGATAAGAAATAGCTTAAAAATATAAAATGATGAGGTACTGTACTGAAAGTGTGTGCATATTTGGACAAATAATCACAGAATCACAGAATCAGCTTAGTTGTAAGGGACCCAGAAGGATCATCAAGTCCAACTCCTGGCCCTGCACAGGACGCCCCAAGGGTCACACCACAGCCCCAAGAGCATTGTCCAAATGCCTCTTGAACTCTGTCAGGCTGGTGCTGTGACCATTCCCTTGGGGAACTGTTCCAGTGCCCAGTCACTCTCTGGGTGAAGAACCTTTTTCTAATATCCAACCTAAACCTCCCCTGACACAACTTCAGGCCATTCCCTTGGGTCCTGCCACTGTCACCGCAGAGAAGAGATCAATGTCTGTCCCTCCTCTTCCCCTCCCGAGGAAGTTGTAACTGCACTGAGGTCTCCCCTCAGTCTCCTCCAGGCTGAGCAGACCAAATGACCTCAGCCACTCCTCACACAGCTTCCTCTCAAGGCCCTTCACCATCTTCCTCACCCTCAATTGGACACTCTCTAATAGCTTAACATCTTTCTTATATTGTGGTGCCCAAAACTGCGCACAGCACTTGAGGAGAGGCTGTAGTAGTGCAAAACTGAGCAGGACAATCCCCTCCCCTTGACCAGCTGATGATGCTGTGCCTGACACACCCCGAAACACATTGCTGACTCATATTCAACCTTCTGTCAACCAGGACCCCCAGATTCCTTTCTGCAGCATGGATTTTATTATTAATTATAGAAATCTGCAATTATAAATATACAAATAAATGTGTTCTAGTTGCTGTTGTCTGTTTTTTAAATCTTTGCCTCCTGACTAGAAAATTTTCAAGCCAAATTTCTATGTAGTGAGGAGTTCAGCCATCTTGAAATGTGAGGAAGTGATTAGGGCAAGAATTAGAACCTCATAGTTCTGAGACATGATATTTTGGGGGGAAAAAAGGCTTTATTGTGAAGAACAGAGCAATGTGTAAATTAGTGCTGAAATTTATACTTCATGATCCCTCACATTTCATATTTTATTTGCAATAGGATTTTAAATGATGACTCCTTATTTGCAGAGAGACAGAATTTGCTTGTGTAAACTGCCTGTATCCATAGGAATGCACTGAATATTTGCAACTAGCAAATGGAGAATGCTAAATGATAAGAGAATATACAAAAGAAGAATGTGGGCTCCCTCAGCTGAGAAACATTTCATAGTTCAAGTATCTGTACCCCAAACTCCAGTTGAATTTGAACAATGATGTTTCATATATGTCCTTTCAGAGTCAGGTGGTAACTTTGCAATACTCTTATGACAGATCACCAGAAGTATTTAAAACCACCGTAAAAGTGAGCTCTTCTGATTGCTCTATAAAATTGAAGTATAAATGCTCAAAATGTAGACCAAGACTATCAGAAACACTTGGGTCTGAAAACAGTCTTTGATTAAAAAAATAAAATGTTCTTTAGAAAACTTTAATTCAAGAAAAAAAATCATTATCAACTTACTATTTGGTTTTAGCTGCTGAAAATTTGGATTCAGTCTTAAGGACTGGACTGGTGAATGACTGATGGGACTGTGAAGCCTCCATCCACAGAATTTGGCTGGACACAGCCCTGAGCCACCTGATCCGTGCTGACCCTCAGGCAACCTCCAGAGGTCCTTTGCAATCTAAATTATTCTGTGATTCTGCAACTACTCTTTCTGTCTTCAACACCAAAATTTCATTTCCAACTAATTATAGAGAAATTTGCAAAATCTATGTATTTTCTTAATATGCTGTAGATTATAGATCCAGCTATTTCTTTGATGTCTTTGCTCCACACAACCAGAAAGGAAATAATATCTCTGGTAATGCTTTGAAGGTTTTCCATCTTCTGAAGAGAAACTGCTTTATGAGACTCTCTGGACAAGCTTCTCTGAGGAGAGCAGAGACTAAATGAACAGCCTAAAGCGGCAATCAACTGAATCAACAGACTAATGGCAGCAATCAGTTCCCACAAGGGTGTTTCTTCTATAGCACAAAGGATACTTAGATATGTAAAGATAATGAAAAGGAGGAATCCTCATTTAGCACAGACCCCTGAGTAATACTTTCATTGAAAAACAGCAGAGTCATTGACATAAGATAATGGTTTACACTCACTAAATACATTTGAAATTCCTACACTGATAGGTGTATTTCACATTCCTCTTACTGTTTTCTACGTCTGAAACAAAACAAGAATACCAGCTGATCCAGAGAGCTGAAAATATTGTAGCTCAAATACACTTAGGACTTCAACACAAAGGTCCATTAACACAGCTTAGCCAAACTTAAGTAAGACAGCTCACCTTGGGGAACTCTGTGTGTGTTCCTAGTCCACCAAAAATGTGAGATCTAACACTTTCATGTAGGTTTCTTTCAACAATTTTTTTGCTGATAGGTTTCATCTCGTATTTGCCACAGGTTCGTTGGGTACGACAACAATTACCGTGGTCACAGTTTTTATATATTTATGTATTAAACTCATAGATATGTCTGAACTCTTAGGGCAGAGGAAAAACAATGACTCTAGGACTCAAGTAGGAACCAGCCATAGACTTGGGGTTCAATGTTTTGCAAAAATTACTTTGTTCCGACTTTATTTCTGTCACTTGAAATTGTGACTAGTAAGACATCTTTTTTGCCTGTCATTGGAGAATTTCAACAGATGGTGCATTCCCTCATTTTTCAAACTGTCTGGAAGTTGGGTTTGTTTATAGCTACCTATTTATAATTTGAGTACAGCAGCATTTCCTGTTTAGACTTTAAGGAGAGCTTACTTTATCTACCTTCATGTATCTCCCCATGCAGTAAATGCTTCCATCCTGGTGGAGAGAATTTCCACAAATTTGTGTTTGAAAAAAAATCTAATGAAACCTATGCTAATATTACAGATGTATTTTCACATGTAGTCTAACCCACTCAATTACTTTTCAGTCAATGAGTAAGTAAATCAGCAGCTGTATCACTGGGCTACCAGGTATTGATTTGCTTGCTAACTTAACTCACGGTAAATGAAGGCTGGCCTTGAGCTGGAGATCAGGGACTATTTTTTTCTACGCTCCTCTAGGCTCACGATCCATTCCTCAGCCATTAAAATATAAGTGTTAAATTAGTTCACATATAGTGAGAAAATATAAAATAAGTAAATGCATAAATATAGTGGAAGAATATGAAGGGCAACACTGTGGCAACCCAAAATTTGTAACCCCATAGGAGGCTGTATAGGTACTTGTATCCACTGTGTGCCCAGTATTGCAGTTTTTGCTGATGAAAAAATACCAACATTAGATCAAACCTTACAATGGCACCATATTCAAAGTACTTATTTGAGAGTCCTCTGGAGTCCCAATTCAGAGGTCACCCCTGCTATTTCAAAGGAGAATGCTACAGGGACATCGATGGAGAATCCATTCTCAGCAACAAATATTTAATGCATTCTACTAGTGTGTGTTTAATGGGTAGCTGTAGCCTACAGAATTTTAAAATAAAACAAAACCATGCATTACACTTTTAGAAACAGAAAGTTATTCATGGTCTTTTCCCTGTAATTTTTCTGGTCTTCAGATGCTGGCAGCTGAGAAACATATACCATTCCTTTCAGCTGCATAACTATCCTTCTAGCGATTAATTACTTAGATACTTCTGAATAAATAGGATGTAAAGAAATACCTAACAAAAGCCTAATGCATCTCCAATGATGGAACCCTGTGCTATGCCTGAGATGAATATCCTTTTCAATTTTTTTTTGAAAGACAAGCAGATTATTCAAAATTATGGCAATCAGATACTGGCAGAGAAGAAAAATAGCGATATGCCGAACAGAAACCACTTAAATGCCGCGAGTCTTGATAATATAATATTTCCACAACTGTTTCTGTTTAAAACTAATAAAAATAAACATAAAACATTCCCTTCTCCTCCTATCAAATTCATTACTTTGAGCGACAAAATGACAAAATGATTAGCTGTTAATAAGGCCCTGGTTTAAAAGATTGACTGACATTGCATTACTCATTTAATTTCCGCTTCTCTTAGGTTTTTTTTTTCCTTCCTCCAAGCACAGAGGGAATTAATATTATCACATCAAAGGCCTCCCTTTAAACGGGGGAGAAAAATCATTTAAAAGGACAGAGGCTGTGATTATTCAAACTAGGTTATTTGCACCTTGTATATATAACGATATCATGGTACAACTTCATTTTGTTCAAATTGCTGTCAGTCACTAATAGAAGAAATTTGCTTCCGTTTTATCAGTGCTATTGTGTTCAGTCAGATTTGTGGGTGTAGGACGGGGAGTTCAGGCTGGGCATTAAACATGAAATCTGATAAGAAGGATATGAGGAACGGGGAGTAAGGAAGGTACAGAGCAAAGGAAGACTGATTGTGAGTCCAACATTCACAATGCAAATGCCTCCCCACCCCAGCTTCCTTCGTGGTTTTCTTCCCTCTATGTCTGTGTTGTTTTTATTTAAAGACACAGATACAAGCACACACTAAAGTGCAAGCGTGAGCCTCTGTGGAATATGAGATTTAGCAATACAACTCTGTGCTCTAGTGATTTTATTTCCTTTCACTTTGATTCCTGACAGACAAATTATTCTAGGGATGATTTAACACCTAAAGATGTATGTCACATTCCATAAAATAGTTGTATCAGTGGGAAAAATTATGAGTGGCACTACTCCTGGCCTAGCAACACCCAATGATCTATCAGCATTTAACTCCTGGCAGATTGAATTATTCCCCTCCCTAACTGTAACTGTGTTAGGGCTTGCATGACAAACAGTCCACTTGTCAAATATTTATCCTTCCTCCTAAAAAAAAAAAAAGGGAAAAAAAGAGTGTGGTGGGGGGGGAAGGCAGAGGGAGAGGGAAAATAAAAAAAAAAGATTGACCAGGATAAGGACGGGGAATATAAGTGGTAAAAGACCAACCACAGCATGAAATATGAAACATAAATCACTGGGGTCAGGGAGAGCAGGGGAACTTGGTTACTAAGGCTCCAGATGGATTAAATAATGCACATCCTGAGGGAGGGTGGGAAGGCGAGCACTAAAATAATAACAGAACAGAATGCTCCTATGTCGAAAGGTTTGAAGACAAGCCTTGTTAATTCAGAAAACAGCAGAGTTAAATTAGCCCAGGTCCCTGTGAAAAGTAGTGTTACATATTGTGCAGAGAGATAAATTTTCACTCACTCGCTCCAATAAACTGGCCACTGACAGGTGACTGCTGTGAGTAGTTCATTAAAATGTCCAATTCATGAGAGAGTTTCAAAATTTATAATGCTTCCTATAGACAACAGGGTCAAGTTCAATGAGAAAGGAAGAGGGCAAAGTAACTAAAGGAATTATTCACTAATTACCTTTTAAACATATTTGCAATTTTTTTCAACAAGTATTAGCTTACTTTTAATGCCTCTGGGTTTATGGCTTTAAATCAGAGAGGGAGATCAGAGTTCAGCACACATCCCTGTTTTCATTGTCCTCTGGATGGAAGATTTTTGAACATGTAAGACCATATGCTAAAGCCCTCAGAAGAAAATTATTTTAGAAGGTATAGGATCAGACATTTAGCAGGGAATGTAACAGTGATGGCAATTTTAATTAGGTTTCATTTACCTGTAAGCCAAGAATATACACTGAAATTCAGTAATTATGAGTGGAGTGGATAGTACTGCATATTATGAAAAATTACTGGACACCTATGAAAAGAGCACTGCATGTAAATTACTTCATTGTGTTATCAGGGATGAAATATCTTTCCCAAACTGGATAAGTAAAGTTGAATTTCTCTGCAAAATTACAACCATAACCATTATGCTATTCCAGAAATATTCTAAAATTTGAGTGTATTTTAGATGAGAAAACGTATATCCTATAAGACTTGTGCATGGCATTCGTTTCCTTTTGAAAATCTTCCCAAATTCATCTTTAGCCTGGTGCAAAACACACTTCTCCATGGTAATCTGGGCATGCTCATCTATGCCAATAGATTAGTAGGTCTTTTCCTGAAATTGTAACTTTAGGCTGTTGCAGGCTGTGTCAGGTTTGCAGTCTGCAAAGCCTTCTAGCATAGAGTTTAGTCTCGGTCTTAGTCCACACATATGTGACAATTACGGCTGCCATTTTCCCCATTAGCTCATCTTTGAATCCTGAGAAGACACAAAACCCAGAAAGTTTTTGTTTCTAATTGTCACTACAAGAGGAATATAATTTGGGACACTTTTGAGTATGTCTGTCTCCTGACTGTCTTGAACAAAAACAGTGATGGACTGTTAGAACACAAGGACTGACAGGGTGACATGAGGAAGGGGACAAGCTTGATTCAAGTGTGTGGAAGAGTCCTTTTAGTCAAAAGGGCAGGGAAATGCTATGAATTGAAAATTATTAGGAATAAGAGAGAAGCATAAATGAGTCAAAGGAAGGTTGGAGAAGGATCCCAATGGAAAACTGGAAGGCATTCACGGAAAATCTCAGAAAAACAAAGGCAGAATGTGGCTGGGCCTTTATAAAGGCTAAATTTAGCTAAGGACAAAGAGGTTAAACAGGAATTCTGACAGCATCAAGGAAAAGATTTCCAGGCATTTCCAGAGAAAAGTGAGCTACATTAATAGTCATTATGTTGTTTTCTAATGACTTAAGCTTTGTTAATTAATATAATACCATGTTCAGAAATTTACCTTAGGAATACAAAAGCATCTTTTCTTGTAGAAGTTGGAAGATATGTTGGAAGATTAGCGAAAGTGAAGGAAGTTAAGGGAAGAAAGAATCAGAATAATCTCATAGTTAGGACTATGCAAGAAAACTGGAGTGGATTCAATTTTCAGATTAAGATAGATAAATGCAGGTGTCTACATGTGGACTAGGTGCTGCTGCTCCCCTTGTACTCAGCTAAATATAATATACAAAATGGGCTACACAGCTGAGCACATATGGACATTACCTTCAGAGTGAACTGGTTAACTTAAAACTCCATTGAATCAAACAGGCTGACACAGTCAGGATTCAAATTCTGACTTCAGAGACTGTGTCTATACTGTAGAGGTTCTCTGTGTTCCTGGGCAAAAGATTTTTTCATGAGATCGCTATCTGTGCATTCCTCACGTTCTTGGTTGGAGGATTAGGGGCCCAAGAACTAGTATGCCGTAAACTGAGAATTCTCAACTGCAAGTGCAGCAAATAAAAATCATCTTTCCACTCACAAAGTGTTATCTAATTAAAGTGTCTTTGGTAAAAAATATAATTCAGACAACAGGTCTCTCAAATTCAGCATCTGTTTTAGAAGTACCATTGACACGAATCTCATTCCAACCCAGGTCTTTTTGCAGGGGCATAAATTCCCTTGTTTGTTAAGTACAAACTATTGATCAGCACTACAGATAAGCCATGAAGGGTGTTCATCATTGCATCTTCAGAAGAGCCTTGAATAAATAGGCATGTCCCAGAGACCACACACTGAATGATGAAGGGAAAAGGGTATACTGAATAGTTATTTGTAAGAAAACATTATCCACTTTATGAGGCAAAGGTCCTGTGGAAAAATAAGGAAGAATGTGATCACATTATTAACATCTTTATAATAATGCATACACTGACAGAGTAAATTAAGGTTGCATGAGCAATTTTAATTCTGGGGTTTTCATATTTTTGAATGCTTGACTTTGCAACCTTAATAGATTCTCTTAATATATTTTATGTGCAATTACATAAAGTACAGTGCCTTTTGATTTATTGCAAATTAATATTCTTTGTTTGCTAGAGTCATGTACATCGTTAGTTCAAGTGGAAGAGCAGCATTTAAATTATATGTGTTGAGAGTGTCATGCTATGGCTTTCTAAGGCATATCTGATCATGTTAAAAATCTCATGAAAACTCAGGGTGAGAAGAAAAAGATGGATGTGATTCAAGCTACTAGCTTTTTAGATATATTTGTAAATTTGTTCATAACTCTTCAGAACAGTGTTTTTGGAAATTGATTGCCATTTAAAATACCATTAATTTTTATTTTATACAAATATTACATATATTTTAACCCAGTTTCTGGAGGGGTTTTTGTTCCTCTAGGAAAACTAGAAGAACATTAGAAAAACTGGCCCAGTATAATGTTCAAACTGTTGCCTGAATGATATATAGTCTCATTAACTTCATATGAAACTAAGTTAAAAGTATTATTAGGTCTTTAGTGAAACTAGACCTTTTGATAATTGTTTAAAAATAATATTTTTGAGATAAATTCCCGTATAAGATGCCCCGGACCTTTACATATATAGATTCCCAGACAGCACGAAAAGAAATTTTAAAGTGTCAGTAGTTTAATTTATCCCTTTGTTTACTGAATGTTACTGAAAGTTTCTTACGGCTTTTTACATAATTACTCCACTTGGGCATGGTATTGTTCCTTGCTTGATCTATATCTTGTTATCCTCACCGTGCTCAACAGCATCCATCCTCATGGTGGGAGATTTTGCTTCAGAAAGTGCTTAGTCACGGCACTAGTTCTCAGTGGCATATCCTCTTCTTTGCTTATCTGGAATTCCTGTGTTCTCAGAGTCCCAGGAAAGGGAATATGGCCTCAAACTGTGCCGTTGCTTGTTCTGTGTGTCCCAAATGGAGACTGGGTAATGAATACAGTCCCCATCACAACCGCTATTCCAGTCCACTCTTTGTAAGGCGTGGTTTTATACTCTAAAAGGCAATCTTTTATACAGCCAATGAAAATCCATTTAGCAAAGGGCAGGGGGATGGGGACAGGACAATTTTTATTCACCCTCTGTAGCTACTTCACTTCAGCAAGACTACTTTGCATGAATACAATGAGGAAGGATTTTACCTGACAAGAGATGACATTTAACTGGATGTACCAAAAAAAAATCAACTTGATTCATTTGCAACATTTTGAGGGGCTTAATTCCAAATCAAACAAAAAGGTAATATTCCGAAAATTTTTACATAATAAAAATTATCTCAAAAGTGTTATTGGCAACACTGAAATATTTTCTTTGATAAAGTCTTCTGTTTCATGTGAATATTAAATATATAGACTAAATGTACATACAATTATACAGAAATAAATATCAGTTCATACATTTTATAATATTAAAATAAATGCAATAATCTATGTGATTCAGTGAAACAGAGGAAAAAGTTTTAAAAAGTGCTCACTTTATCTTGTTGAACATCAAGAGAAAAAGAACCCATTTTTTTATTTTCTATGTAAAAGCTGAAAAATTGACATATTTCCAGCAAATATTTCATTTTAATAAATCTACATCTTTTACTAAAACCTGTTCAAACAATATGCTGGCTCCAGTAATCCTTTTCTTACCCTCAGAGAGACTACAACCTGTTTTCATGTTGATGTGGTTTTCACTGATTCTGTAAAAGAGAGATTCTCTTTTAAATGAGAGAAACTGAGAGACACTTGGAAAGCAAGTGTGAGAAGAACTTCCTCAGGGAAGTCAAGAGACCATGTGCTAATTTCGTGCTTTGTCAGGTGAGCAGCACTAACACATAGTTTCCACAGCTCTTTATCTAAAGTACAACAACTACTCCTAAGACCCATTATTGAGCATGACACAGTTTTGGTTGCTGCCTACAGAAAGAGAGAAATTAATTGCTCTGTTAAAAAAAATTTTGTTGATTCATATAACATAAGAATAATGGGTGTAGGTGTAGAAGCAATTTTTGAGAAACTAAGTCTTCTGATTTTTCTGCAGCTATCTCAGTGTGGTGTGGTTTTTTGTAGTGTCTCTGGAGCCAAGCAGTCTTAAAAATGCTCAAAGACAAATATGTATGTACTTACTTTTGGTTGAATGCCACTTATTTGTTATCACAACAATTTTAAGACCAACTCATTTTTTTCACAAGTAAACAAAATTGTCTAGGTTCACACATGTGTTTCTTTCGTACATCTGGAAACATTTCCATTTCTAGTGGAACTGAAAAGTCCTTTTGACAGTTCAAAAGTAGTCAAAATGAGAAAAACATCCCAGCAGATCATATGATGGTGTTAACATGCCTAAAATTATTGCTTTGCATTATACTATTTTTCTATTAGGTAAAATAAAAGCAATTAAAAAAAAACCCTTGAGCTTTTGTTTTGTTTTGTTGTTTTTGTTCTTGATACGATATTTGGAGCAACAAATATCAAAATAACAGAAAACAATAGAAAAGTGACAAAAGATTACTACCACTTATTCATGTTCTTCAGTGACGTCATTCTGGTCACTTCATAAATGAGGGAAGAAAGACATAAGGAATGCATACTGTGACAGATTTTTAAATTGTAAAATTACAGTGATATCATTCATATATTCTACTCTTAAACCACACAGAAAGTCTCTGATATCTGTGATGTTCACTTGACAGGTGGTGTCCCTTCACATTTTCCCCATCCAGCAGTGGCTTGTATGGCTGTGGAACTTTTCAGTGTTGCAAGAAATAAATTGTCACAGGAAAAGGAGATGGCTAGCGTCAAATACAAGAGGCTTTGTGTTTCGTGGAGATAAAGATCTGGAGCCTACATGGTACTTCTCTTAAAAGAGTCATTTTTGGCATCCCTTGAAGCTGCTCACCTCATCCCACTGCTCCGCTGTCTCCTGACTCCACTCCCTATAATTGTCAGGTTCACTCAGAGTGCTAGATAGAATAGGAATGGCTTTTTGTTTTGCAGGCCGTCTTCTCCACCCTAAGGATCTCTCTGATCACAGTGTGCTGTAGTAATGATAGTAGAAGGGAGGTGAGAGATCAGTCTTGTCTGCCACAGGTTGCTATTCTTCAAAGAAAACTGTTTTCTTGAGTGTTGCAGGATTTATCCCTAAAAGGAAAATCCTGTTTCTAGAATTTCTCCCATCCCCCCATCTACTGCACGAAAGCAGGAATTTTGTGGGTAATGTAAAAATCGTGAAACCCTTTATAGCTTTTCTCTTCCATAAATGCAAGTCCGAGAAATAAATGAGAAACAATTATTGTGTTTCACAGTAAGAGCACAGATTCTATCACGTCTTTTGAAGTCTGTATATTGCTGATGAAGCATGATCCATTTTAGAAGAATGCAAACCTGTTGGACTGTCCAAGCTATTATTGGAAGAGTTGCACACACTGACAAATTCAGAATTCTCTCGGCATGTTTTCTATATGATTAACATAACTTTATATTAATTCTTGTTTGTCTGAACTTTATTGCGTAATAACAGATTGCAGCATTTTACATCTGCCTTGAAAGTACTCTAACCAGAAATTCACTGGAGCACAACCTGCAGCAACTTTGATTAAAATTATATATTTAGAAAACAAAGGTTACTATATAGATAATTTTATACACATTGAAATTGGTGAAGGCATTGCTTATCCCAAGCATGTACTATTCAAATATAATTTCACAAATCTCATTTTAAAAAATACATAAAATAAAACTTCCTCAACAAATAATATCTACATTGGAAAATTAATTTGAAAATCACCTTTAAGCAGTCTGGTTTCCTTTATCCCTTTCTTTTAAATAATTGAAATCAACGGTTTTTTTCTGCCTATGAAACTAACAAATGGATGGTTTATACATGGCTTTTTTTTCTGTCAAAAAAAATGCATGTATGCACTGAAAACAAGAAATGGGAATTTTTATACAAAAAGATAATTAATAAAAGGAATGACATTTGTATAAAAATGGTGTTTAGTTTGGTAGTGCATCCTCAGTCAACTCCTCAATGTCTTTCATCCAGCATTATAAAACCACTTATGTTCAATACCGATAAATGTGCTACTTTGTAAAGCTACAGCTGAAATAACGTTTCAAAGCTGCACTTTGCAAAACAATAATAAATGCATTTTGATAAAATCTCAATTTCATTTTTTGAGGATTTATTTCTAAACTGTTGGTACACTCTCCACCTTGCAAAAAAATTAAATGTGCTCTGGCAGCATCGTCATCTGAACAGCAGCTTGAAGGGTGTTTGAAGTACCGCTGCTGTGTCTGAAAGACTCTGATCAGGACCTTGTTTGTCAGACTGCATGTTTGTCAACATTGATATATCAAAGAGGTCAGGTCAACAGCGCTTCAGTATAAACTGAGCAGGACAGGGTCAAATGGAAGCCCTGAGCCTTGTACTAGCATCAGATGGGAAAAATGTGAAGTACATTTAAAAGGAGGTGATTGTTTTCTCTCTTCACTGGATGCAGGTGTATGTTTGTTGACCTGGATGGTGCTTTTTTAGCTTAAGAAAACAAGGAACCTCTTATATTAAAACAGGAAAACATCTGGCGCAGAAGCAGAACTTTTCAAAGTTTTAAAATCCTCTTCAGATCCTAAAACCTCATAAGAGAACATGGAAATTGAGTGAGGTTGGAAGGAACGGGAGTGGAGGTCAAAATAACACTTCCTTCAAGCATAAAGTATACCCAGCCTGAGCAGTGCTCCCAAACACACTCGTGAGCAGGTCTAGATGTTCTATCCATCCCTCATTCAGGCATTAGCACTGCTGACTCCTTGCCTCGCTGTCTCTAAGTGTTTTTTCAAAATCTGTCCTCATTTTAGGCTGTGATTACACACACCAGTCAGAGATGGTGCCTTTGATCAGTTATCATCTGCTTTTACAGATGGAGGCAATGTGATTTGCCAAAGGCTGCAGAGCAAATCAGAAACAGAGTGAGAAACAAAATCTGGATCTAGATTTAAAATAGATCTGCTACCAGTAGACCAGCTGAGCAATAGACTTTGCATATTTTTGCCATTTCAGCCAAACACTGAAAACAGTATTTGATTTTCCAGCCTGAGAAATGTAATTACAACAATATGTTATTGATTTGCATGGTGCATTTTGATGTTGATACTAAACACTTTAGTGGAGAATGGATAATAATATGACTGGGTAGATGGACAGCTGCCATAAACCAAAAGGATGTGATGACATTTCTGCAAGAAAAACATCCCAGTGGATCAGAACCGATGTTCGGCAGTCTAAGCAGAAAGTCAAATGTTAGGACACTGAACTTGAAAGCCCCCACTTAGCACACTGTCACCCTGCCATCTGTCAGAGTGAGTTGGGCTAACACCAAAACAAAACAAACATTTATGGCTAATCTCTACTGAAGGTTTTAAAAATTATTTCAAGCAGTTATTCAGCTACAATCCAAGGACAGATCTTCACTACCACCAAATTAAGAGTCATTTTATGCATTGAGGTTGAGATGGTTTTAGTTGGCTCAGCTGAAAAAGGACTCCTCGGAGCAATATAATCTGTGTTGTTTCTCTGAGTGAAAAACAAACTGAATGAAAGCCAGAAAAAGAATTTCTTTTAAAAAACAGACGTATATGTGTGCTGGGGACTGACACACTTTTATCAGCATTAAGAGAGCTGTCCTCAGATCAGCATTGCTTGGTCAGGAAAAGAAATCTTACAATGTATAGCACATATCTGTTTATATTTAGCATCCCTTAGCAGAAAGTTGACAAGGTCTGCCCAGGAGGTTTACAATCTTGTGCTTACCACCCCCACCATTTTTTTCCCCTTCTCTCTCTACATAAGGAGCATTCTTTCTGTTTTGAGATGTAAAATGGCAACCTTGGGGCTTGGTTGCTTTTTTCCCTTCCCCTTAGGTTTTTCTGTTAAGGTCAACATTGCTTCAGAGTCCACCTATCACTTCTAATCCAGTTGTTTCCAGTATTCATTATATCACTTCCTAGCACAAAAAATATCACCTTCCTTGACTCTATCTGTGAGTTCTACTGCTCATCATGAAGAAATTCAGAGCTGTTGAATGATGATAGGTTAAAGTGAATAAAAAAGTGCCGGCAACAACAAAATAATAAAAAAGGGGGGGGTGAGGGGAAGAAGTGGAGAAGAAGGTTTCTGAAGAATGTGGGAAAGATAAATAGGACTGATACTTTGTTTCATTGTCAGTAGCACTCTGGGGTTATTTGAAGCACTTATTTATGCACTGTAAGCAGAACAATACTGAAGAAGAAATGATTAAATACCAGCTCTCTGAGCAATAGACATCTCATTGTGGCAGGCCTAGACTCACCACTGGGTGGTTTTGATAAAGGCAATATGAGTTGATAACTGATACAGTTTGCCAGGGAGTCATCTGGGGATGCTGACAGCTACTATGCTTTAATAAAATCATTAGAATGTAAATGTTTTTATTGCGAAATAAAGAGCCTCCAGCAAAGTTGACACTATCGCTGCTCCCTCCACTGAATGAAAGCACCGATTAGCATTCAAATGATATAATGATAGTCTGGTTATCTTTATTAAAATTTTTCAAATCGAGTCTTCATTTTGCATGATTGAGTTTTAAACAAATGCAATATTCAGTAGGCTGGTGAGCCAGTCTGAACACTCTTGAAATAATTAAAGTGTGCCTTTTATTTTTTTAAACATGTGTTTCATAAGCAATGAATTGGATTTGCTATTTTAATATGACAATATCTAGTTAGCTTTGCATAAAATAGGGATGTTATAGCATAATTATTGAAAGAGTACAACTTTTAAACATATGTTTCATAAAGCTGAATTCAATTTTCTGAAATGTGACAATGCCAGTCAGCTACTGAAATAATATCAAAGGATGACTTGATTGTTTAGGTTAATTTCTTGGACAATCTTTGCTATATCATAATTGATGGTAAATGGTATGCTTTGTGGTATTTCTTTTCAAAGGAAACACAGAACTCATTTCCCATAATGCTTATCAATTCACAGTTCAGACTTTACAACTGCAAGAAAATGAAGGAAATTCTAAGCAAGAAGTTCAGACCCTGAATTTCTGCAATGTATGATTTAATGTAAACTAGCAGAGCTTTTGAGCTATCCAAGACAAGCCTCAGAAAAACTGAAGAATAAATTAACTCATCTAAGTCCATTAAACTGTACTCTACATAGGATCAGTCAATCATTAATAAATGTTTAGAAATCCTATAGGACTTGATCTCTTTTTCATTACTTCATTCAGTCTTGTCAGCTTAGGCTAACCTTTCTCCTGGATTAACCAGCCCTATAAAACACACTGTACTACAGTTACCAATAAATACACAGTATCATAAGCAAATATGTTTTGGCTAGTTGTTGTTTATAAAGAATCAAGAGAATCGATGATGACATAAATGTTCCTTTAAAAATGTGTGCCTGAAATAGCTGTATTATTGATTCAAGCCTGAAACAGCTTCAGAGCTGAATTGCAAAAGAAAACAAAATCTGAATACCTGACAAACTCTTGTATCCATTGTTTGAGGAAGAAATGGATAGCATAGGAGCATTCTTAGTTCCTAACTACTAGTTTATTACAATTACTTTAGGAAGTTTTCCTGGATGTTTTAGAAGATTCTAAAGAATCAGAATGTAAATTTCACTATTTACATTTCACTGAAGATGTGCCAGGGACTATCATCAAAAGAAGGAATATAAATACCCCTCTGGTAATAAAGCGAACATGTGAGAAAGCAGGAATGTTAAAAAAATATCCTTTTAACTCTTGTGCATTAGGAAGTACTGGCACACAAAGCTATGCTATAGAAAAAAGACAGCAAATAATTGAGAGGGTTAGGTGTGGGGTTTTGGTTTTTTTTTTTTTTTTAAATATTTATGTTCAGGAGAAAAAACTTAATTGAAAAATTAGAATTTGACACATCTGTCAACATGGTATCATTACACTAATTTGACTAAATGAGACTAGAACATCTTTAGCAATAACATCTAAGAGAGGACTACTGAGAGCTGCAGTAGCTGCTACTGAGGAAAATACATTCCTTTTTCTACCCAAAAGACATCGTTACCATCAAGGATACAGGAGAGAGTTCAGGCCAGAGCATTCCTTTCCCTTTGCATCATATTTCAGAACAGTCTGCAGAGCAGCCTGGACAGGAGAATATCTCTCCTGTCTGCTGCCAGCGCAGTCAATCTTGTCCAAATGAGAGATATTGCAACAGTCTTTGGAACTAAGCTTCAACAAATGCTTTATAGTATTATTTAGGAGGTTATGAGATTACTGATCTGGAGGAAGAAAATCTTTCCAGTTTATAGATGTCTTTTAATGGCAACTTGCAAAGGTGAGAGCAAGACAGTAGTAAATCTATGTAAAAACCATTTCAATACAGATCTTGTTGAATGACCAACGGAAGTCTTCCCCCTATCACCTACAAAATATTGCTGTATGGAAATCTTCAAGTCTGAGGAAAGAAAAGAAAAAGAAAAAGGTGGCATTCCACTTTTTGTTATCCAGCCCAGGTATTGCATTATCGATTCAGGGAAGAAATGTGCTGAGCAAGTGGCCCTGGATGGAACTAAAAGAAACCCCTGGGACCGTTCATAAGATAGAATTTGAGCTCAGTTAAAGAGCCATAGCACATACTGTTCTTCTTATTGACAGGGAAGGAGTTTGCCTTTTTTTTTAGCACAATGTGCTTTTTAGTAACATGTGCTTTAGAGATTTAGGAAAGACTAAAATTTCTACGTATGTAAAAGCTGGACAGACATGTGCGAACCCCAAAGTAAATGAAGAGTGCAAAGGTAGACATGGATTTGGGTGGGCACAGGCCCATACCAGGTAGAAAATAGAGATGAAAAAAAAAAAAAAAGGAAGGAACAAATATTTGATATGTCACTTGAGGGCTACCTGAGTAAGAATGCCTTTGGGAACCGTGACTGCCAGGATGAATGTTTGTTTCTGCTTCACTCCTGGGCAATGCACTTTTAGGTAGATACTGGGGCATTTTCAGACTGTACTTGTTTGGCTCCAAAGATAAAGTGGAAGAACAATTGCTGCCTTTTCAATATAGGAGAGTTTTTGTAGGCATGCAAGCCCAAGGAGAAGGAAATTAAGCAGGTAAAATTAGTAAGAGAAAAAGAGAGGGAGAAAGGAAGAGAATGATGGAAAAAAGAAAGGACAGAGACAGAGAAAACTCAGGGAAAGGATTTCCAGAGAGAAGAATAAGTAAAGGTGGAGAGTAAGAATACTGTACAGTGTAAAAAATCCCATGAAATTGCAGGAATAAATTAGAAATATGGAAATATGTTAAGGCAGATAATGAAAGAAAAATAAGATTCAATTATAGCATTAGAAAGGGATTGATCCATTGCTATATTTCATAGTATTATCAGTAGCACTATGACATAACTTGCATCCTGAATTCTCAGTCTTTTTCAATAGATGGTATCAACCTCATGGGGGACAACACACCAACTGTGTATGTTTTTCAGATGCTAACACACGCTGGACAAAGTTCAACAGCTGCTCTCACAAGTGCATGTTGAAAATGCAACTGGACTGCTGGCAGAGCGATCCAAGTGTCTTGAAAACAACTGCAGAATAGTTTTAACTGCCACCTTCTGCCTTCTCCCCATATTCTTCCTTCTGGCTCACAGAAGGCTGTCAGACACACGAAATTCTCCGGACTTTAACTAACAGAATAAAATATCTAATATAAATTACCTTTGACTGCTGAAAGTCTTTATTTACAGCTGCTCAGAGCTGCATCTGGAGAGTTTAGGTAGAGACTACAAGTGCCAGATGGTGGCCAGACTTACCCAATTAGCAATCCCTCTCATCCTGTGCCTGGGCTTGCAGAGTGACTCCTCACATCACAGTTGCCTGAATCAATCCAGTACCTCTATGGTCTAAAATAGTAAATACTAAAATAGTAACAACGTTGTCAGGTGAGCCAACACAGAGCGCTGTAGGCTTGGCTCAGTCGGAAGGTGCTCTTTGCTATGTTTTTCTGGCTGTTGATATTAACGATGTAGCTCTTGAACAGTTCAACTTGTTGACAGGTAAGGCCCAATCCTGGACTGCTTTTTGAGGTAGTGATATGTTTAAAAGAGTAATGAAAGCTGGCCTGAGCAGACCAAAAAGTGGCAAATCAGGGAGGATGGGATAAAAGAAGGTTGACATTCTCAAGTATAGATATTTATGTTAAGAAAAAAATAATCAAAAATGAAGCTCATCAAAGCATATTCAAGTCCAAAATGATCATCTGCTGAAATCTATGCAAATGATTTAAAAATTTTCTTTATTGTTGTAGCTGTGCTAAAGCACACCATCTAGACTGATCTGTGATTAGGCTGCTACCTATAATTGGAGAAACAAATAAAAATCACAGGCTTTTCCAGTGCACAATTTAGGAAAAGCAGAGATATACATACTGATTAAAAGTGCAGATCCTCATGAGACTTCTGGAAAACACTCCCTGTCCTACTAGAAGAAAGGATTAGTCTCATCCAAAAAGTCTAATTAAAATAGTTATGTTACTCTGGTTATGCTTCTCCAGGTAATTAGGAAGACAGGGTGTTGTATTACAGCCTGAAGGTGGAAAGAGGTTGATGTTTGCATTTTGTTAGATAGAGTTTCTTTTGCCTTTCTGACCTGCCCTTGGCACAGTACAGGGACTGGGGGAATGTTGGCTTTAAGGCACTCAGCACTCAGAGACTCTGAGATCACCTGAGAATCATTAAAGTTTCCTCTGCATCACGATGCCAATTCCTCTCAGGAAGGGGAAGGGGAAGGAGAATGGGAATGGGAATAGTTTTTGATGAATATATATATAACCTGGGAAAGGCAAAGTGCAGAACTTTATTACAAGAACTGCAAAGCTCTTGAGAGATATCCAACATGCTATAGGAGTCAGGTTTCCAACTGTTTTGTGCTGCAAGAGTAATTAAAAATGACTACTGATTAGAATTGAAGTTATTTGCCCTCCTCTGAAAGGCTGCCACAATACCAGCCCATTATTATGCTCATATGAAAACCATATTCCTTCCTCCACACCACCTTTATGGCTCCTTCAATTACAGTTTTATGGACATAGGGCCCACGACTCTGTTTTGACCCTGAAAGAAAAATAAATGCAAAATAAACCAATGTGAAATTCAGAGCATGCCAGCATGTTCCATCACACCTCTTTAGAAAACCCACCAAGTTTCAGCAGGTGTAGTATATCAGTATATAACAGTACAAGTTCAGTTATAAAGTTATGACTAGTTACAGTCTTAGCCTTGATTTCTGATTGTTTTGTAGGGATAGTATTTTAAGGATTTCATGAGTAAATTTAAATGGGTTATCCAATGAAACAGTACAATTCACATAGCAAAAAGACTAAATGAATGTTTCATTCACTCCTTAGTTTTATTCTGCCTCTATCTGCTTTCCACCCATTTCCTGGAGACTGTATATTCCCTGGTGTTGTGTGCTCTTCTCTTAACTGTTGTTTGTCAGACATTAGATTTACTATTTTTCTTCCTTTGTGTGTAGAAGCTGTTTAGTAGCAGCTATTGTTTTTTTTCAGAATAAATTATATTTGTAGAAATTGTGACCCAGAGAGGCAAAATCAGAACTCAAAGGACCAGTTCAGAAAACATAAACATCTATAAAATTTGATCTGAACCTGATTCAAATTAAAAAAAAATGGGTAGGTTTAAAACCACTTTTAGGTCACAATTTTAACCTCTGTAACAAATTTGGCTATAGCTTAACATGAAATTGCTTGCTAAGAGCAAACACAATTATTCACTGACATCATATTATTGATATCTAACCCAAGGAGGTTATTTCCAGGGAAGAGACGGGAATCAGATACCCTTCCGAGGTCTACTTCTATTCCTGATTCTGTTCTGTTTTGATGCAGAGCTTTTTGCTGTAGCCCAAATTTGTTGTATGATATTGTGCTGATCTGCATGTTATGTGTAGTCACTTGCCCAAATTGTTCTTTGCCTCTCGTTTCTCCTTGCTTCCCCTTTTCCCTGGCCTGTGGGCAAGGGAATTACAACTTGCTCCAATGCCCTGCAACCTGAGATTTAAGTATTATGGCTGCTGACATAAAAGAGGATCTCATTCTCTTTTATTCCTCCCAGCATATGACCTCAATCTCTATCCTTTAGATAGCTGATTATCCAGATCCTCTGACTCTCTTTTAATCCCTTCTCCTTCATTTCACTGAGACTGCTCATAGAGTAAACCAGGATTTTCTTTAAGTGAGGTGGAATTATCAAGCTTTTTCAAATCACCAATGTATATTTAGCAAGACACTAGGCTGATGAAAACATAATTGTAATAAAAGCTGTGCTAAGGGTTCTGAACCTAGAGGTTTGTTTATACAATTTACATTATAAATAAAAACTTGAGGTTTTTTTCTTTTTTTAATGAGAGATATTTGAGGTTACTCATACACAGCCCTAAAAAGACACATGAAAAATTAGCAAGGGATGTGTTTTGAGTAATTAGATCAAGGGTAGAATTTGTTCTTCACAAGGGAAAGAAACAACACAGCTATTAGGAAATTGATCAATGCCTCCAGACCCATATTGTGAATTTCTCTTCTTTCATCTTTACACATAGAAATAAAGGCACCTATCTGTTTCAACTGGAGTTTTATAGGTATGTTTTACCTGCACTGGCTGAGTTATCTGTCTCCTTGTTGTCAAGGAGGTGGATAATTCCCTACCTGAAAGTGTTGCATTTTTACAATGAGCTTTTTTGGGCAAACATCAGAAGTGACCACAATCTCAAAACACAAGGAAGAACACAAATTGGAAGACAAACACAGCATAATAGACCTTCTCATATTGTGCTCAAGGGGACTCCAGGGACCAGCCAATCCATACAAGAAGAATAGTGTGAGCTAGATGGGACCCAGTATGATTAATCACCTGAGCAATGCAGATTTAGCGCATTAGGTGAAAAGATAAATGTGTAAAACGCTGTGTCAGAACCCATGGAGTGGCCCACACGGTAATTCAGGGTCAGTAATTGAACTTCACTCTAATTATCCTGGGGAGATAATATTAACTTATAGTTGAGTGTGAAAGAGAGAGTCCATAATTCATCACTCGATGGGGCTGCTCATTGCATTGTGTTATTGAAATATGATGGCTCCATTTTTATCCTGTCATAATGACAACTGATGTGCTTATTTTCTTTCTCTGTGCCTCCAGGGGATGATGAAATAGTAAGCAAACATTCTTTCTGGTGAAAGAACAGCACTTTATCACACTGGCTTCAGCTCTAAAAAAGCACTTGCAATCTCAGAAACAATTTCTAGAACGAAGGCCAGGCATTTCCCCTTGCATTCTGGTTGTAGTCAGCTAACTTAAATAAAAGCCACTGCCTTTTTCTCTTTATGAGATATAATTTTTCCTTTCTCAGTTATCAGTTTCAGTTTCTTAATTTTTTTGAGAAGTTTCCTTTCCTTTTCTAGTTTTCCCAGGATACATTTGACATTCATTCTGTTCCTTTCAAAAATATAAGTTTTCCTCAGCAAAGATTTTAAAATGAGTCCCTTATTCAATTTGACTTTATTCAGCATCTTACAAGTATTCAAATTTTTTCTGTGTCAGGAACTTCCTATCTTTTGCAAACTTTTTCTCCAAGTTGCATAGATTCATAAACTCACAGAACAGTTTGGGTTGGAAGGGATCTTAAAGATCATCTAGTTCCAACCTTCTTGCCATAAATAGGGACACCTTCCTCTAGACCAAGCTGCTCAAAGCTCCATCCAACATAGTCTTGAGCACTTCCAGTGCTGGGGCATCCACATGTCTGGGCAAGTGTGCCAGTGTCTCACTACACTCACAATAAGCAATTTCTTCCTAATATCCAATATAAACCTACTCTCAATTTAAAGCCATTCCACCTTGCCCTATCACTACGTGCCCTTGCAAAAAGTTCCTCTCCAGTTGTCTTATAGGCCCCCTTTAGGTACTGGAAGCTCTCCCTGGAGCCTTCTCTTCTCCATGCCGAACAACCCCAATTCTCTCCACTTGTCTTCATAAGAGAGGTTCTCTTTTGGTCATCTTTGTGGCCTTATTTGGACTCATTCCAACAGGTCCGTGCTTTTCATATGTTGAGAGCTACACAGCTGGATGCAGCACTCCAGGTGGGGTCTCACCAGAGCAGAGTAGAGGGGGAGAATCCCCTCCCTTCACCTTCTGGCCGCACTCCTTTTGATGCAGCCCAGGACATGTTTGGCTTTCTGGGCTGCAGGAGCATATTGCTGGCTCATGTCAGGCTTCTCATGAACCAACACCCCCAAGTCATTCTCCTCAGGGTTGCTTTCAATCCATTCCCCACCCAGCTTACATTTGGGATTGCCCTGACCCAGCTGCACAACTTTGCACTTGGGCTTGTGGAACTTTACAAGGTTCACATGGGTCCACCTCACCAGCTGTTCAAGATCCCTCTGGATGACATCTCTTCCATGTCAACTGCACCACACACCGTAGTGTCATTGGCAAACTTGCTGAGAGTGCACTCAACCCCACTGTCGTCACCAACAAAGATGTTAAAGAATGCCAGTCCCAACAACAACCCCAAGGACACCACTTGTCACTGGTCTGCACTTGGACATATGACCATTCACCAGATCTCTTTGAGTGCAACCACCCAGCCTATTCCTTATCCACCGAGTGGTCAATCCATCAAATCCATGTCTGTCCAGTTTAGCGACAACGATGTCATGAGGGACAATGTCTAGTGCTTTGCACAAGTCCAGATGGATGATGTCAGTTGCTCTTCATTTATCCACCAATTCTGTAACCCTGATACAGAAAGCCACAAAATCTTTCAGACGTTATTTGCTCTTAGTGAAGTCATTCTGGTCTTCAAAAATCACCTCCATATTTCCCATATGCCTTAGGATATTTCCAGAAGCACCTGCTCCATCATCTTGCTGAGAGCAGAGGTGTGACTGACAGGCCTGTAGTTCCCCAGGTCTTGGTTTTCTTCATTTTTAAAAATGGGGGTTTATGTTTCCCCCTCTTTCCAGTCAGTAGGAACCTCACTGGACTGCCACAATGTCTCTGATATGAAGGATAGTGGTTTAGCCACTTCATCTGCCACTTCCCTTAGAACCTGTGGATGCATCTCATCAGATCCAGAGAAGCTGTGGATGCCCCATCAATGAAAGTGTTCAAGAACAAGTTGGATGAGACTTTGATCAAACTGGTCTAATGAGAACCATGGCAGGGGCGTTGGAACAAGATTCCAACCCAAGCCATTTGATGATTCTGTGACTTGTTCCTTAATGGTTTGAACCTGATCTTTTCCTACAGTGGGTAGTTCTGATTCTCCAAATCCCTACCTTTGCCTTCTGTGAGTTGGGCAGGGTGGCCGAAGCACTTGCTTTTTATAGAAAGGAAAATTCTCGCTACTAAACGTGGAGTGACAAGTGCTGTGATCACTGCTCAGCTGACTTACACAGCATGAATTATGATGATGATGATAAGAGATTGCATTTGTCAGAATACAGATTCTTCAAATTTTCAGTACTGCAATATCATTTCTAATTGATCATAAGTGGGAGATGCTTGACATAAACAAGATTCAGATTGGATTCATAAGGCAAATTACAGCTTAGTACAAAGATGTAGAAACTTAGATTTTATGGAAGTGGGCTTTATTTCCTGTGTTCTGATGATAAAATCTATGTCTTTGGATCACACTACAGTGCTGAAGATCATCACTTTTTCCTTACAAATTTCCAACGCAGGTTTATACTCCCCATGAAAGGCATTGAAGCTCTTCATATTGCTCTGGCTAGCAAAAGTCAGAAAGCCAAGAAAAACAGCTCAAATTGCTCTGACTTAGCATTTCTGGAGAGACAAGCCTGAAGTATGAGTAAGGACAGCTTGAGTGACAGGTTGACACTCACTATCATAATAGTGAAGAAAGAGAAAACTGATTTTCCTTTGGTTCCATGCAGCTCACTCCTGAAACAACTGCACTATGGCAAGAGTTACTTGAAATGTGTGCTGGTGGCTACATGTTGGGAGATGGTCAGCTGAAGAAAATGGTACAAAAAAAGTAAAGAAGCAATGCTGAGTAGTATAAGACTTTGGAAAAAATTATCTTGCTCTTTTGGAAGTTAAAGCAACTGAAAGGTAGAAAGGGGTAATATGTGTTTGCACATTGCAGCGACATTCACATTAATAACCAAACTGGACAAAAGCATGGGCTTGAGTACTGTTCAAATATAGTCCAGGTATTTTTTTCTTGGCATGTTTCTTGCTATAGTTTTGACACAGGTCAGATAGCTTTTGCTCAGAAGCTGCCCAAGCACCACTCCAGGATGAGCCAAGGAAAGCAGTGCCCTCACAGTCAGCATGGACAGCTCACAGTTTTTTTGGTGGTAGCGGAGTGGGAGCAAGGCAATGAGGGACTTCAGTGTCATAGATCTGAGCTGTGGAGAATTTCTGAGTGCTTTTAGTTGGTTTGGACTATGGAATTTGATAAAAATGAAGAGGAAATGAGTAAAAGGTCTTTTCAAATTAAAAAGAAATCAAAATCCTGAAATTTGTCATTCCCAGATGCCTTACCAGTGCTAATTTCAAGTGTATAAAGTGGAGAATGAGACAGGATGAAGTTCAACTCACATTTTTGTCATGTATGGATAAATGGTTCTAGAATTCAGTGTTTGGGATTTATTTCTGCTAGTTTGTTTTTCATTATTATTTTAAGCCTGGCTGTGGCAAAGTGTCATCGGGGTGCTTGCTGTGCAATCTTCAGTAACCGACTGAAATTTTAACACACAAAATCAATGGCAGTTTTCACTTCAGAACTGTGATAAAAAGAGGTTGGGATGAATAACATTATGGAGGACATTTCCCTTTATGCCAGGTGCTGCTATGTTTTTTCATGTGTAACTCTTTTATTTTGGTATTTTATTGTCTTGCACCAATTGTCACCTGATTTCTAATTTTAACTTATTGCCTTACTCAGGCCTGGAACAGTTATTCCTTTAAAGACACCTTTCAATATAAACACTGATTTTTGATCATCAAATCAATACTACACAAACTAGAAAGGACAGTCACTGTAAAACATAAGAAAAGAGAACTGACCTATACTTATCAAAATGCTCCTGCTGTGTCTCACTGGCAGGAAACATAACCATTATAGTAAAGGTGAAAATTTAGAAAGTGATTTTTCAGTATTTAAATCCATGTGGACTCAAATTACAATTAATATTTCTTCTGCATAAAACTGGAAAAAAAATCCCATTTAATTCTTGGATGCACATATTTTTCTTGTAATATTCAAAAATAAATATATTATACTTGACTATGCAAATGTGACTCTTAGCACTTTTGAGGTATTTCTTTCTTTTTTTAAACAGAAAAGTCTCTTGTACATAAGCTGTAAATTTTCATTTTCATATATTTTAATATCAAATTATTTTGAAAAAAGAGTCTTTGGGCAATGTATTCTGATATGTAATATTTTATTATGTGTTTAGAATTTTTTTTTTATGGATGTGCAAAATTTAAACCTGTACAGTGAGGATGTAAAAAACTACAAGTGTATGCAAAGGAAAATTTTAGTTCCCACAATGTATTTTTCCTACTGTTGGATTATCTGATTTCAGATCAAATGCTGTAAAGAAAAAGCAGTAAGAGTAAGTTTCCTTAAAGCTTTCCTAAGAATTCATATTAGCTTGCACATCCAGATATAATGGAACCTTTCTGAAGCATGAAGTAACTGTGTGTAGCCATATGTTAAATAAAAATGGTTAGAGTATTGAGTTAATTAAGCCACTGATCTTTAACAGAGGCTATGTTCATGAACTTAGGTTCCTGCTGTCTTTTAGAATAAGTAGGTTTCTGTGTGTATCATCCATCTCTGGTATTTTAGAAGTTCCATAGTGAACATAAAAAAGTGAAAATAAAAGGTACAACAATATTTTCTATTAGACTCACAACTTAATCTGGTTTATCTTTTTAAATAAATGGCTACATTTGTATTTACTGACTCTTGTATACAAGTCATAATGTCAAGAAATCCATTTGTTGTTTAATAAAACTTGTCCTAATATCTGAAGGTTTGATGAATGGACAGATCTGTTGTCACCTTGACTGCCTGAACCCTTTCATTTACTGCAATCGTTCCAAGACAGATCATGATATTTACACTAGGTCAGAATAATAATGTCACTGGGATCATGGTCCCTGACAATTGCCTATTTGTCTCATTTAAATAATGAACATCATTGGTGAAAATTGCAGTCTGAAACCACAACACACAGAGGATAAGAACATGCAACTGTGCAGGATACGAAAAACCAACATTGACACAAAATATGATCTAGTTGTTCTAATTCGCTAGCCATCTATTTTTTTTTCAAAACAGTCTCCAGAAGTACATAGATGATCATGAAATAAAATAAAAAAAAATTTTGTTGCACTGATTCTCAAAATAGAGCATTCATTCTAATAAAAATGAGGGTCAATGTGGTGCAATTTTTCTCATAATGTAGTAAATGTCACGGTAAGCATTTACGTTATATACTCTTCAGATATATCAGAAATAATTTATAAGGGTTGATTTTTGATTGGCAGAAAGCAGAAAACTTTTTTCAAGCTGTTAACAAGTGCTTCCTGATCTACTTCAGGTATTCAGATCCAAGGAATTTCAAATCCCTGTAAAATTTAAAAGTGTATATGCACAACCAGATTGTGTGTGTACACACCCTTGTGTACAATATAAGGACTGGAATAAAATATCACCATGCCAAAACTCATTTTGGACAAGAACACAAAGGATACCTACCTGTTCAGTGTCCAATACATGAAATTCAGCAACTCAAAGTAGAAGACGATTTTCCATCCACAAGAAATCCTACAAGGCAGACACCTAAGGCTGCAGATTTGAAGGCTGCAATGGGGAGTAGGCAGGAGGTAAAAACAGATAATAAAGCGCACAGACTTAATGTACCCCCTGCACTGAGGTCAAAAGTCCTACTTGCAAACACCTGCCTTGTGTATGCCCATGTGCAGAAGCCTCTCTGCCCCTACCTTCTGCCATGGGCCTGGGGTTTGTGCAGCAGGGTCTGGTGCTGCAGAGTGCCCTTAGCTGATGCATTCAGCCTACGATCACCAGTGCTCCCCTAAGCTGTGCATACACACCGTGCTGCAGAGCCAGGAATACCTGCACTGTGACCTTTCCACAGGTGGCCATCTCTCCATTTTCCCAACAGCGTGCTCTGTGTGTCTCACAGACGCCACGTAACAAAGTGGTCTGGAAACAATGATGAGAGGAATGCTGCACACTGCCCAGAGCTCGGCAATTACGCATGGTCCTGAGCTGCATGCCTCCAGAAACTGGGATTTATGACTCAAAGGTTCTGCTTGACATAGGCATGTAAACTTTTCCTTGTGTGCAGATAATTGTATTTGTATTTTCTTGCTGAACATAGGTGGATAAGCAGCTGGTGATAGTTTGAGAGGATTGAAACTCTTAATCCTCAGAATACAGAGTTTTAACACGTGAGGTTAAAGAGTGAAATTTTCCAAAGTAGAATTGGGGTAAAACAAAAGCAGGAAGCAGAAAATTTACCAAGTGCTCTAAACATCCTATGTAAGTTGGGCCACAATGAATCTGGAACACAGCAAGCATGATCCTGAAAATCATTTGTCAGATTATGCCTATGATAGGAAGCATTATAATATTTTTCAGTAAACTACTTATACTGATGTGGACTGAGCATGGTACCTAAAACATATGGAAGTCTTCTGAAAAGTAATGTATAAAATATTTGAATACTGTAATAAGATTACTGTTCTTATTACACAAGTGACACTGCCTGTTAAAGCAGCTACTAGTTAAATGTTGCATTGTGTAAGTAAAATTGGTATCCTGAGATTGTGGATGAAAGGAAACACTACCACATAAAATGAAACATAAGAGTTCTAACATCAATTTCAAAATAATAAATTTGTCTGCAAATTTTCTCCAGAGATGTATTCCTTCCTACAGCCAAAAATTACATCCTCAACCTAAAAATATGCATCAAAGAAATCACACATTTACTACGCAGGTGGAGCGTTTTATCCTCATTCCTACCTCACTCACTGAATTTGCACTATAGAGAGTGAAAGGCAGAGCTCTTCCTAAATGTACTTTTCTCAAAATACTTTGTTTAATTAGAGCTTTTTTAATTTAGTACTTTCTAGTGGGATAATTTCTGTCTTCCAGAGTTCGCTAATTATAGGGAAGGAAGGAGAGAAATTGAATCCAAGAAATACTATTGGTTTTGCTCCAAAGAGAACTGTTTTATTAGAGATCTGTCTTGGGTTGTGACAGTTTGGTTCAATGTGGACAAAACATAAATTTTGAAGCCTCAGATAGATCTGTGAAATAAAAGTCTCTGAATGGACACTTCTAAGCAATCATGAAAAGGTATGTGGGGACCCTTCCATCCACCTTACATCTGTGTAACTCAAGATGACACATCCATAGCATGCTACTTCTCATTTTCCTTGCTTTCTTTTTGAATAAAAGGGTAATTTTCACAGCATTTATTGAAATAGTGGATATTTCAAACCTGCATTTCATTTTTAACCAGCTATAAGGAGTTCCTTTAGATAATAACTCAGTAATTCCTCCAGAAATCAATGAAAATGCTCAGAGCTATTATTATCTTGACAGCATATTGCAAGATTAGTAGAAAAATTTCACTATGTTTATAACTACCTCATGCTGGCATTTGATTCCCATTTGTCTTTAAAATGAAAACAAAGAAAAGTAGTTGCACAATCACTCTCAGTCTCTGTTTCTCAAGCACCGATCTTGCTATCAAAGCCACTATTATTTCCTTCAAAGCAATGAAAAAGTTCCTGTTCAGGAAATTTAAAAGTTCAAATGGATTTTAGGTAAATGTCATTAAAAATGTATGTGAAAAAAAGAGTAATTCATTTAGCACTATACTTACAAAAAAAAAAAAAATTGATTAACAGTATAGTCCTATATCATAATCTACTTTTAATGGCTAGGGAAAATACTCAGAAAGTTCAAAAAGCATGACAAATTCCTGACCTACAATTTTGTCATCCTTTCATTAAAAACCCAAACACACACACACACACACATATATATATATGTACACACCCGCAGAATTATAGTTCTTTATTCTTTACATGTCCATGTTGGCTGCTATTTATCTCTTTACTGTCTTTCCGATGGTTAGAGATGGTTTGATTATTTGCTTATGTGCTTTTTGGGTTTTTGAGTTTGTTTTAAATTTTTTTGACAAAGATTATGTATAACTGATGTGTAACTCCGGCTTTCCTTCCTTGTTTGTTTTTTTTTTTTAAGAATGAATCAGTCTTGTATTTATCAGTCTCAAAAATATCTGTTTACTTTTTGCGATTTCATTTGAACATTTTCAGAACCAAATGAGTTGAAAACATCTGTCTGATTTAAGTACTCCCATTTCTTCTTCATTTCTTCTAGATTGGAAACACCTTATTCTCTTTTTTGTGTCCATTTTGCTAATAGCAAAGAGTGGCTTATAATTTTAATGTGTTATGAAGATTCCATAAGCCATTATAATATTTGGCCTTCTATGCATCACTTGTCAATACCTTTCCTTCTCCATGAGGAAGCTGACCAACGATATTCCTAGTTTTCCTTTTCTTATAAATATAATTTTTCTGCACTATCAATGCCATTTCTTGTAATTTGCACCTCATTTAGTGTCTAGACATTTAGGATTTTGTCCCTATGTGTTTGCTCTGTGTTTTTTAACTTATTCTTAGTAAGCTAACACAGTTTTTGCTTCCTGTACAATTTCTCCATACATCTGAGATCTACAAAAACCTCACAATTCAGAGAAGTCTCCCCACCGGCTATCTTTACTTTAGGTACTTTGTGTTTGTGCCCATAAGAAAAGGCCACCTATAATTTATATCACTTTTTCTTACATTCATCTGCAATAGTTGTCAACCCTCTGAGTACATATGTCTTCCTGAGAGCCTGACTTTTTAATATTTTTTCCATGTCATTTTACTTCTTAACCCTACCAGGTCTTGAATATCATTGGTATATTTTTATTCACATTAAGATGGCCTTTCACCTCTACATTCTTATCCAGTATCTCCGTGTTGGCTGGAATTAGCTCTAACATTCTGTATCATTTTCCTATCTCCCCCATTCCCTTTGAAAGCAAGTTCTGCATGCTGAATAATTTTGCTATTTCTTCACAGAAAGCGTTATCCTGAACAACTTTACATTTTGGACTGCAGTAAATCTTAATGAAATAGCTCCATTATTCTCTTCCCCTTCCTTTCTACTCAGAGATTTTCAACAACCTTCTCTCTTCTATTTTCCTTCTTGGCAAGCACATGCATCCTTTATTTTCAAAGAAATACTCCTCCTTTTCTGCATTACCTGCCTTTCTTGTACAAGCTGGTCCTATTTTATATTAATATTTCACTAATAGAAATTATCCTATCCTGTGTTTACTATACCAATTTATTGTTAAACTTGACCAGCTGGTGAGAATCTCAGCACTTTTTTCTTCCCCATACTTCTTGCCTTAATATGCCTACAGCAGGGTATTTTGCAGACTGTCTAACTACTAAATACTAATGCTGATGTCCTTATCACATTAGGAAGCCTCAGTTCCCTTTCTCCAGTTACAGAGGTTTGTGTGCATTACTGTTTCCTACTATTGGCTGGCTATTGACATTCTACAGCTACCACTTCTTGTTCTGTCAATCCTTATTTAAAGGCCTTTTCATGGCATGGTTTCAAAACCAGGTTTGTAAAACAACGGGGTTTCATTCAAAACAAATTATAGCTTGAAGTGGTCCATTATTCCAGAGATAATAATTTAGATTTTTTGGGGGACTATGTAATTATTTTGTGCTGAGGTGAGTATTCAGAGAGTTCTCTTATCCTGTTACGTACAATATTTAGAAAGAAATTCTGCATGAAGTGTTGAACATCTTCTTCAACACGGGAAGAGGGTGGGCAGGCACTCATTTCTTCTCTCTGGTGGTCAGTCACCTGAGAGAACGGCCTGAAGTTGCGTGAGGGAAGCTGCAGGTTGGATAACAAGAGAAGGTTCTTCACCCAGAAGGTATTGGGGCACTGGAACAGCTCCCCAGGGAAGTGGTCCCAGCACCAGCCTGGCAGAGTTCAAGAAGTGTTGGGACAATGCTCTCAGGCACATAGTGTGACTTTCGGGGTGTCCAGTGCAGGCGGGAGCTGGACTTTGATGACCTTTGTGGGTCCCTTCCAACTCAGGACTTTCGATGATTCTACAATTTTATACTGAAGTGTCTCCAGACTACTTGGAATTTCATTCTGCATTTAACCTTGATTTCCTGCTTTTTGATTACAGACTTAGAGTATCTTTTGGAACTTAACTCTCAACAAGTACCTTAACATTTATTACCAAAGAAGACTGTGATGAAGTGAGGAATTTCTTCTTTCAAAGCTATACAAAGAAACAGTTCTCAGTGACACAGCTGCATGTGTATATTTAAAGAGAAGTGCTATACTAATTAAATTTGAATTATCATATATTCATTAAATTATTTATCTAATGCATAATGTTATGTCCATAAAAATGTAAATTGAGATAGGCTGTTATATCATACATTTATACTATAAATCAGAATTAAAACTAGCAAGTATTTTTTAAGTTATTTTTTCATTGCTGTTTCTTTGGTGCCATATTTGCTATGCACAAACATATGAGCAGAAAAATATTAATAGTTTTTCTGAAATAAATAATCATTTGCTTGTGAAAAGCCTCTACTGTACCAACTTTCCACTTATACAAAACAATGTTTCAACTATGGTCTATCAATACACAGTTATCTAAAAACACTGCAAAAAAATTATTTTAAAAATAAAGTGGATTGGATCACCCGGGTTTAGACTTTTAATAAACCTAACTTTGTTTCCAGAAATAAAATTAAAACTTTAAGTAGAGTCTTTGTGGAGATCAACAAGGATTATATGTGTTTTATACAGGCACTAGTCAGGTAATCATCAGTAAAAAAATTATGGAAGAGGATAACACAGAGTGCAAATAAATGTGTAACTGGGGCACCTGTTTTGGTTTTGTTTATTCTGTTTCCTTTTAATTCAATTAAAATGCTCCTTTTATCATTTTGTGTGTTAAAGAACCAAATTAAACTTGGGCTAAGCTATCATAGACCTTAAGGATGAAATAAACTGCAACTACAATATGCTTTATTTTTCATAGGGTTTGTAATATTAGTGACGTTTTTAGTAAAGATAGTCACAGACAGGGCTTGAAAACCAAACTTCTGCAGAAAACCAGAAGTGACATGACAAAGGGCTGACATAATGTCCAAGATACTGATTTTTATTGTATTTGATGTCTGTTCGGACATGTTTGACATGTCTGTTTTCACACCTCTTCTCCTCTAATAGCAGCTGTGCTGTGATGAGATATAAAATCTTCAATTTCCAGCCTTTTTCTTATTCTTCTCACCAAACTGAAAAAGTTCTCCCAACATAAAAGTAGCCTTCCCATCCACTTGAACTACGACTCCAAATTTCAGTTTTGACGGAAACTTCTAACAAAGTAATTAATGCTAAGGTAAACAGGTATCAATGAATGCTTGCGATTCAGCCTTTTATTTACTTTACACTCGTATCTACTTAACCTTCTCTAACCTAGCCATCTATCAAGAAACTACACAGCTATGCATGGTGACTAGGCTTTTGTGTAATAGAATATTTTAAGCCTGGGAAAAATGAAATTTATATAACCGGCATTATGTGCTCCTAAACTTTATAACTCAGTGAATGATTGCACAGGTTTAACTGATGCATTATTGTAAGAATCTGTTGTCAGTTAGGGGTGTTAGTGCTAAAGAAAAACATCCATTCATGCTGTCATAACTTCCCAAATTGATTACTTGAACCAATTAAATCTTTCTGCACATTATCCTGTTATGCAAAATTCTTTTCATAAAGAAATTAAACAGGATTTCCTGGTGTTGCTTTCCATGAGGAAAAAAGGCCGTAGTAAAAGGAAGAGTTGAACAAAATTCAATGAAGATTTGAAAGACTTGGGTATCTTTCTTTAGGTTGTATTGGTATCAGGAAAGTTTTGGTTGGCTGGTTGGTTGGTGTGAGAGGTTGCCTACTAATGATTAAATAATGTCAAAATGCAAAATAAGGCCAGTTTATTTTGTTTTGCATGGAGCTTTTAAAGCTGTGGTCTAGGGAATGTGTTTCATTAGCTTATAACCACCTGTCACTTCAAACCATATAAACCATTTACTACAGTGCAATTAAGCCAAAAATTCTCAGAGGATCATTTTAAGATATTAATTATAAACAACAAAGGAAAAGAAGTTGGTATAGACAAATATTATTTATGTTGCAAATCAAACCCACCTTATTTACAATTCTTAAAACTGAAATTCTCTCAGATTTTACAGTTGAAATCAGATGCAGATATTATTTTTATTCTGAAATTACTCTACACAGTATACAGGTACATTTATAGGCATGCTTTTGTTACTTGAAATAAAATGGTTCTATATTTCCAGTTGTTTTTCTTTTCCATTTCTGTTGGCCTTTTACTTTGAAACAAGACAGGTCAAACAGAAAAATGATGAATAATTCAAAATGTTGAAAGCAGAAGACAGTGAAAAGCCTAGAAAGGTCTGTTTCAGACTATTCAGTGTATTATCTCTTTCTTCTCCTTTAGTAATTTACAATTTTTTCCCTGGAAAGAGGCAGGATCTTACATGCTTTCCCATTCCAGGATGACAATTACAAAAGTATGACTTGATGAAAAAAAATACTGTGAAGACTTCTATGCTGATGTTTTCCTGTTAATCAAGATTAACAAAGATGAAGAACAATTTACATTAGCACAGTAATGTGGTGACATTTCCCCATATAACTAACACAGCTGTTTTACATGGTTTGCTGTTTTGAGTGTACAAAAAATAATTTTATCCTTAGATGATTTTGTTAGTATGTGTGCTGATACGTTTAAGCGTTACAGCAAAGCAATCATTTCTAAATAAATTTAAGACAGCACCTTAATAATTTTATTTAGTTAGAGGGATTCCTTAGCTTCTTGGAATTCAATACAGTGTTTGTTGAATAGACATATGAAAAGAAATAAATCACTTGTCAATAAAACAGTCTTTTCAAGACCATTATGAATAAGCACGTTTAAAGTAATCACTTAATGTTCTCTTGATGTTTAATTCCTGGTGTTTATAAAGATGAGGCAGGCTTCACATTACACTTAAATTCTGTCCTATCTTCAAATTCACTCAGATTTGGTTTGTTTCCTCCAATGGTGAAAATATCTAATAAAACCATCTTGTAGCATAATTTCAATATTTCCATTATTTTCAAGCTACATCATTTCAGTTAATACTCTGTTTCTGTCAACATAGTGTTAATAGGTCATGCTATAGTTTAAATAAATTTCTTCTCTTATTTAAGATTCCCAGCTTAGCCTTAGCTGTTGTAAACAGAGGCAGAGCAATTTGGTGAATATCAATCAGTCTTACCAGGTTGGATTTCCCCTCTCCTATCAATAAGTTTAGTCCTTCAGGCATGACAACTCACATCAAGGGGTTTTGTATAGCGCTTAAGCTCCTTAGGTCATTTAGATGTGCTTTCTACTAGATCATCTTTTGACGTGTGCCTAGGGATAGCTTCTTTCCCTCACATCCCACTATTCAAGTGAGTGTGGTTCACATCCAGCTTCTCCCCTACTGTTCTTAGAGAGATACTGGGTCGCATGTTTGGAAGAAGCCTAACTACTAGCATGTCTCTAAAAATGCTGGAGATGACAGGCAAGTAGATCCTTATGTCCTCTGCTGCAAGCAGGTCAGCCTTTTCTTGACAAAATACACTGGACTTCTGTAATTACAGAATTCTTTGTCTCATCAAAAGCCGTGTCACCATTAGCTTGGTAAGACAATGTGTACAGGAAAAACAGATATACCAGGCTGAAAGTTTCAAAAATACCCACCTAAGCACTTGAGGCTGAGGCAAAACAGAGGTGACAAATTGTTATGTTGTATCACAGAACACAAAGACTGAAAATAACTCCACAGAAATTGCGATTAAAAAATGAAGGTGAAAGGAATGTTTTGTTTTGTTTTTTAACTAAAATTGTGGATTTTATCAAACTGCATTGTATTCAAGCCAACAGTCATTTTTATCAAGCAGCATGTCTGAGCAAAAAAAGAACAGTCATGTACCAGTGAAATTCCAATCTTTCTTTTGTGCTACATGTGGTTCTGCTCCATGGCATGCTCCTATTTGTTTACCGTGCTTTCATGGATAGGAAATTTGGAGAGGGGTTGTAACACCAAAAACTGAAAAACTATCATTTATATGCTTGCAGCTTTCAAAAAATAGAGTATACATGTTTAGCAACCTGTAGGGAAATATAATATTACTACCACTGTTACTACTACTAATAACAATAATAGTAGCGTAACTATGAAGGACAGCAAATAACGTAAAATGCTCTTTGCTATTTGAAATTACACACCCATTAATCTAGACAATAATAAAAATAGTAACAATAATGTGTTCAGGGTATCTACAATACTACCACACTCCCTTTAAGGCAGAAGATAAATTAGAAAAAAAAGTCAGCTGTGAGATGTTTTTAAACATTTATAATTTTAAAAGACCTCTTAGAGGGTCAAGTGGACAGAATGGCAAGGTTTCCAGAGCTACATGATAATTGTATTTGGTAGCAAAACCCCACTTTGGCTGCACACTGGGTAGTGGTCAGCATGAAAAATATAGACAAGTACCCTTCAATCTCTATATAGTCAGTATTAATAGGTTCTGGGAATAAGATGGGACTGAGCAATGACCAGGACACCAGAGGCAGTATCTTAGGGCATTCTCTATGGAAGGGCAACGTAATTTGTGTGAACTGCCTGACCATGTAACTTTAACTATCATTTCAATAATTTCCATACTAAATTTATGCCATGTGCGTAGAAATTCAGCTAGTTATGTCTGACAGTAAAAACAGAAATCAAGCTCTTCAGGTTCTCTCTGCTTTACGTATAGGACAATGTCAAAAATTCTGCAAATAGAATTTTCTAATTTGAGTGTTGCTATAGCATATACCATGATTCCTCCCTGTAACTGTAGCGACACAAAAAGATAAATACAACTGAAAAACCATCAGAATATCATTTTGCCATGGCTTTGTGACAAAAAAAAAAAAAAGTATATTTTTATATTCTGGTAGCCAAGCAAAGTAATTTAAAGTGGGTTTATTTCAATATGATTAGATCCTTAGAATGCAGATGTGTAGGTAGGTGTGTTTGCATGTCTACATGCATATGTACATGTGTGTGAAAATATATTTGCAAAGGAAGAGAAATTCTTTTTCTAATATAATAAGTTTTCTTAATTACCATTTTGAATAGAAGTGAAGGCATATTCCAGGATTTTTAAGTGTACTGGATTAATCTGGAAGTCAAATTCTTAGTGGTATCTGTGTACAGAAATCCCTGGCTCACACTGTGAGAAAAAAAAAAAAAAAAAGAAAGAAAGACAACTGCTAGCTCTGATCAGCTGTGCCGTATTTTCTAAAAGCCCATGAACCAGAACAGTGGGTTAAAAGGAAGTTGACCTGACACATCCAGGTAGACTGATAAACTGAGCTGAAAACATTTCATCTTGCAGCTGATGCTAGGTGAAGCATATATGACAAATTGTAATGGCTGCAGGGTAATGGATCACCTGTAAGGGCTCAGTGTTCGCTCACTAACTTGCTCTTGCTCGCTCTCCTGCTTTCTCCCACACACGGCAAGACATTTTCCCTTCACAAATCTCAGGGCTGCAGGGAAAAGTCACAACTCTGGGCAAGTCATTCAGCATCCCCTGCGAAGCAAGAGCACTGTCTTTACATGCATGCACTTGGAGTCACAGTTGGTGTCCCATAAATTCTCCCTTTGGGACAGTGCCTGCCTGCCCGGCACTGCTGACCATGCCTCTAAAGACAGCAGTAACTGCAGGGATGTTAGGCCCAAAGAAATATTTCTGCTGATATACCATCATCTGCTTTCTCTAGTTATCATAGAAGAAGATATGTTTCCCTACAGGTGAGGGAGTCCTAACAAAAACTAAGTATTCCTAAAATATTGTGGTGTTTGATTAGACTGTGCCACTAGAGCCACACTCAGCTGGGGTTCCAGCTCAAGGCTGAGCAGCTCATACACTTTATCATACAAACAGATAAGCCAGACAGCACTATAAATAGTACTCTCTTGTTTCTGGCTCCCTGTCTGTCAAACCGCCTGCCTCGCAGCCCCGCTCCCTTTGGGTGCAAGCTGTTGAATCTGCCAGAGGAATGTCTGACATGGGGCACCAGCCACAGAAAAGAAGAACATCATATACATGCGACTCAGAAATACTGGATAGGGTTTGCTCAGAGGCCCCTGAACTCTCTGTCATTCCCACTTTAAATGTACAGCTAACCTCTGTCTCTTGTTATACCAAAGAACATAATCTTGAGTGCTGCAGTTTGCTACATTTCCCCGTAATGGAAAGTACAGGTTTTCTGCACCCAAACCTGTAAAATTTAACTCACAATTTATAGCAATTTAGTTAAACTGGAGTAATTTAGTAGGTAGATATGCCAAACAAAGTTATCTGGCTTCTCCTACGCAACTGTTTTCATATGGTGGTGTTTTCAAATAACAGATGCATGTGAAATCAAGTGAGAAAAAAATTAAGATCAGCAGCAGTAGTCACACACAGGTTTATCTAGTTTTTTTCTGAGTTGAGAAAGCAAAAATATGCAGGAAAATTAAAAAGTTTTAAAATATTGCCATAGTTTCTTCTAAATGAACAGCCTCCAACATCAGTAATGTTATTTGGTTTCTGTTTTAACAACTTGGCTCTAGGTTTGCATGAAAGTTGTCCATGGAAACATTTCTCAGATAAAATGGGTTACAAACTAAATATTTTCTTTTATTTGTAAAAGAAGGTCCCTTACATATAACCAAAAGATTTGTGAGTATCTCACATAGATATTGAAATACATTCCAGGAATATTCTCCATTTTTCCTCTCCTCTCTTACTTTATAGACCTTGATTCTAAGTGGCTATTGTATGGTTTATATCTTATCTCTTATTTCCTCTAAACAAGGGTCAAACAAATATAATTTCTATTTATAAAACATCACAGACTAAATTCACTTTGTTGTAAATTGTAAATGAGGCCGTTTGTGGAGCTGGAACGCTGAACACAATGTTAGTCACTATGACACTAAATGACACAATGGACATCCTCTGCTGACTTTCCCTACCTAGAAGCTTTTAATGTGACACAGCACATGCCTTGCCTCCCAGTTCTACCTATTCAGAAAATCCATCAAAATTAGTGGCATTACTGGGCTATAAAAGTGATTTCAGTGAGACAAAATTATTTCCAGAATTTATAATGAATAAGTGAGGAAGAAAATTATTATTCCAACAAAATGATTTTGTACCAGCTGAAAATGAATGTACAGTAGCAACTGGAGATTCAGAAGAGGAATTCAGGTTATCACTCATTGCGACTACCCTCTTTATCATCTCATACAGCCAAGCTGGAAAAAGATCTAGTTCTCCATTCTTGTCTTTTCACATCATACATTGCAAATTTCCACATTAATTGCATTGGTAAAGAAAGGAAGAAGTAAAACCCATCCAAGTCAGAGTCAGGGACAAGACATATTTTCAATAGTCAGATTTCTTTCAGTTTGGATATTATTGAACTTCAACTCAGTGAATCATTAGCCTAGGTAGTCAAAACTGACATAAGTAGGAGAAAATTAAATTGGTATTTGGATAATTAAAATAGCATAATTGAAATAAATCAAAATATATAGGTCATCTTTTGGTAACCAGAAGATTAACAAGAATATGAACAATTTTTTGGCTGTGGTTTAAGTTGATGCTGAGTCATAGGGTTGGCACTAGAACAACTATTTTATTTTACTTTGGACCTTAACATCATGTAGACAGTCCGTAGCAACTTCTGCAGGGTTAGAAACGACAGTGAAGAGTTGAAATGTTTGTCTTGGCTAACTGATAGCCACTGCCAGTGTCATCACCAGCATCTGTGTGTACCAGTCTGGCTCAAAACAATGCGCTGTGTTCCAAGGGTTTCCATCCTTTGACTTTGAGGAAGAGAATAGCCATCCTTACTTAGACATTATACTGTTCTGTGTGGTGTCTTGTTATTGATACTCCTGTCAGACAGCTTTCAGGATCTGAGCACAGAAAGGGAGAAAGCTTTGTGATATTCTGTAGAGTCGTACTCTAGACTCCAGGAAGACTGGAAGCATACCTTTGCTTTAAGATGAAAAATCTTTTGCTGTGAAAAACAGTATGAGGATGCTGTAACCAATTTCTATGTCAGATTATTATTGCTTGCTGGAAGCAAGGTTGTACATGAAATATTTTGTTAAAATATGTATATGTTTTGTCAGCATGCAGAATTTCTGATGTATTTCCTAGGTGTTTCCTTCTTATTCTGTCTTCTTTACATCCTTTCTTTCTTTCTTGTTAAACTTTCCTTAAGTAATTTTCTTCATCATTTTTCACTGAATCCTTTTCATCTTCCTATTAATCTATCAATATTTTTTAGATGGTGATGAAAGGTAACGGCATTTCTACAATTCCAGTTTACTATGTGACATTGTGGTGGCTTTACCTTAAACGGCTGCCAGGTGCCCATCATGCGAGTCTCTCAAACCTCACCCTTAGCAGGATGGGAATTATGATGAAAAGCTTATGTGTTAAGGACAGAGATATCACTCACAAATTACCATCACAGGAAAACAGACTCAACTTGGGGAAGAATTATTTCACTGATTGCCAATTAATAATGGAGCAGGATAGTGAGAAATAGGTATAAAAATAAAACCATCTTCATTACCTCTCTGCCCAGACACAATTTCCTTCCTAACTCTTCAGCTTCCCTCCTTTCCTGCCCCAAGCAGTGCAGAGTAGATGCAGAATGGGGGCTGCAGATGGTCTTTACTGCTCCTTTTCTCACTGCTCCTCTGAACGACTGTAGGGTCTCTCCCATGGGATACAGTCCTTCTCCATCATGAGCCCTTCCCACAGGCTGCAGTTCTTCAAGGACTGCTCTACTATGGATAATTTCTGTGGAGTACAGCCCTTTAGTCATAGACGGCTCCTGCATGGGCTCCCTTTCACAGGCCATGCCTCCTTCTAGGAGCCTTCTCCTGCATAAGCCCTCCACGAGCTGCAGCTTTCTCCAGGGCTTATTGACTGCTCTGGTGTGGAATCCTCCACTGACTGTGGTCATTGCCATAGGTGGCAGGGTGACATCGTGCTTCACCATGGTCTTTTCCAGGGGAATATCAAGTGTACCTTCAGTCAGTTTGCAGATGACATCGAGTTGGATGGGAGAGTTGATTAGCTGGAGGGTTGGGAGAATCTGCAGAGGAATCTGGACAGGCTGGATGGATGGGCCACGGCCAATTGTGTGAAGCTCAGTCATGTTAACCACCAAGTGCAGCCCTTGGGTCTCTACAGCCCTGTGCATCCCTACAGGCTGGGGACAGAGTGGCTGGAAAAAGGCTCATCAGAAAAGGACTTGGGGGTGCTGTTTGACAGCTAGCTGAGCATAAGGCAGCGTGTGCCCTGATGGCCAAGAAGGCCAATGGCATCCTGGCCTGTGTCAGAAATAGTGTGGCCAGCAGGAGCAGGACTTTGGCAACTGAGTTCTGCTGAGTATGCAACACCAGTGACATGAGTAGAGCAAAGAAAGATTAAAACTATCCTCAGCTAGAAAACAGGCAGATGAGCTGTTTCAGATAACAGAGCCTAAACAGTTTTATATTAAAGGCATCGGTAAAAATTCCTTTGTCTTTTACAGTAGCTAAAAAAAGCTTATATTTTCTAGTCAATCAAATGATTTGTTCATACGACGAAGTGCTAAAGAAATGGCAAAAGTACTCATTTCTTATTGGAGTACTAACTGGAAGAGGTTTAAAGGACCACGGGTGAAGTGAACATTCCTTCTTGAAAATGTAGTTCCAGCTGACTGAAACCCTTATTATTGTATTAATCAACAACAAAAAAAAAATTTTGAGAGAAAATCTAAAGGGAAAATGTGATCTATTACTCATAATTTTTGGAAAACACAAGCAAGAAATCTGCAGGTAAGTTGTAGTGGGTATGTTGGAAGTAGGAGCAAACAGCACACTTTTATCAGAGGGCTATTTGAAATCAGGATTAACACTCTTCGTATCGCAGTCACACCACATGCACATGACATTTAATATGTGCTGTTGGCAGTTAGATAACCTCACAAGTGGGAGCTGAAGAGCCCATCTATGTTTAGGCTTTCTCACATAGTATGCATTTAAATTGAGATTCCTGCTGTACATGGTTACTCTGTCTCACTTTCTCAGGGAAAAAATGGACAAGCCAATGTTTCATAACATGACTATTCTGTCAGATACAACTGATCCACTTTCTTTTTTCTCCAAAATGAAAACTGAAAATCAGCAGCAATGTCTTCAGCACCATTAGGCAGCTGATTCAAAAGTCCCAAAGTCCAACTAAGCACGTGTTCCTCATTAATGGAATAAATCTATGGCGACCAATAAAAATGGTGTTGAAGACCTGGATCTTCTCACATATCCAACATATGTTTTGTGTACAAAAGTCAGGGGACTAAAGATGGAAGTTCTCAGTTTGTCATAGTTTTTTCTGTGGCACATATCCTAGAAATTGGCATATAACAGTTTGATATTCTATAGCCCTTCTACAGTCTAGTCACTGGTTTAAAAAATGGGAAGCATTTCCAAAAGCATGATCAGCAGACACCAGCAGCTTAGCAACATTCTTCATAAAATTTTAAAACTTTTTTTTCTTCCTGTTAATGAACACGATGTATCCAGAAATGTTAACGGACCATGACGTATCCAGAAATCTTGATACCAACCATTTTTGATTGTGGATAAACAATAAATTAGAACAAATCTGCAGGACAGAATTATTCTTGTTTCATAGCCTAACATAACAAGAGTTGTTTCATTCTGATTCATTTGGTTTTGTTGTCAGCATTATTATTGTTGTTGTTGCGATTATTATTACTAATAATTTTTTTATTACTTTATTATTTTTATTATTGTCATACATGGTCTTTGATATATATATTTTTTTAATGGCTCTTTCATTTTTTCTGCCATGAAGGAGGAAATAACAAGACACCAGGAGAAACATCTCATGTCATCATTAGGACAAAAATGCTCAGAGGTGTGTATTTGGGTCCATAAAAGAAAAGTAAACTGGATACTAAATAGTACCTAATTTTATGCCATAACAAAAGCATGTCTTAATTTCAGCATGAGATTGCTACCAATTTCCTAATAGTGAACTTAAAATGCATACATATGTCTACATATGTGTATAATTTCAGGTTTTATTTATCAGGGTACACTTTAGTTGTTTTATTTACCACTTAAACCACTGATTAACTGCTTTAGTAAAACCTTAATCTAAAGTGGGAATTTTCTCTTGATTTGTATTTCTTCTTATTTTGCTACCCTCATTTTTCATTTTTTTCTTATAACAGGCTTAGACACAAGAGGGACAGCAAGAGATATCACAACACTATGATTCAAAGTATCTGAAGAATTTCTGTAATTTTTCCATCCACTGAGGTTCTACTGCACCTGGGAACAACCTCACTGCTATAGAATGATGACAAGCATTTCTGATGCAATTTGTCCAAAGCATCACCTTAGGTTATAAATTTCAATATATTTTGCTATACAATGGTTTGTTCCTATGAACAAAGCACTACTATTCAAGATTCACAGAACTGTAGCTGCAATTTCCCTTAGCTGGCCAAGAAAATCCCCCTTTTTTTCCTGAATGAGTCTTTTCCACTATAATGTGAAGTCAAGTGCTAACCGCACATAGGTAAAAGGATAGTCAAGTTTGGCTGTTCATATAAAATTGTATGAGTATGCAATAGTGAAGGAGTTAGATGTCATAAAAAGAGACAATTTCACACTCGTGGGTTGAGGTAGATGTTATTTATTACAAAAGCCCACGAGGTTCGGAATATCCCGAGGTTAAAAAAAAGAGAAAACAAAAAGCACAAAAAGAAGGTCCCGGTACGGCAGTAAGACTCCCCCGGCTACCGGCTGGCTGCCGAAGAGAGGAGATCCTCAAGGCCGGGTGGTGAACTTAAGCTAGCCTTAAGTTCAAAGAAAATTTTAAGCATAAGCCCCCGAAAGGGGTAAGAGGCCCAGCACCCGACCCAATCTCTACCTCACTGCTATTCAGCGAGGAGAGACACCAGGCACCCTGCACATACCCACGTCTGCTGATGTTGGTGGCAGAGGGACCCAGCTCGCTCCTGAGGCTGGTCAAATCTGGGTTTTTATAAGGTTTTTGATGGGCTGGTCCGAATTGGTATCTCCGCCTTCCTGCCTGCTGGTGATTGGCAGTACTAATTAATGAGGTGGACCTCCCCTGCCAATAGATGGCTCGTGTCTAGGGGTAGTTTGCAAAGGCGGGAAGGTTCCTCATTAGTATTCCACTTGCAGGGGGCGGAGAGATGCGATTCTTCTATTTTTAGATTGGGTGGTGCAGTGTGCCTTTAGTATTGGGATGGGTGATGGGCTTAAAGATATTAAACACAACATGAAAACCGAGTTTTTAACATGAATACAATTGCCAAGATAAAGGATTTTTAAAGATACATAGATTATGAATTTAGGATTACATGGTTTTAACAATTTCAACACCTCAGTACTCTTAAACAGTTTCTTTTTAACTCTACAACTCCTACTTTACAGTTTCTTTTTAACTTTACAACTTCTACTCAACAGTTTCTTTTTTAACTTTATAACTTCTACTCAACAGTTTCTTTTTAACTTTATAACTTCTACTCCTCCACTGCAACTCCAAACACCACCCCTTTCAAAACATCCCCAACCAAGTTCTCTTTCTTTCAACCTTATAACCTACAACTCCATTAAAGTCCCAATTTTCTAATTTTATTTAACAGGCACCATAGCAATGGCCAACTCGAATATGCGAAAAATCACTCATTTTACTTATAACATTAGATATGACATAGCTCAGGGTTTTCTCCCTCACCTAAATGCTGCCAACTAAAGAATAAATTTCAGTAACATAATTCCTATTTTTTCCATATACATGGAGTTCTAAATGATATTTAAGGCTATGGGGGAAACTTAAAAAATTAAAAAGAGACAATCTCTTTTCACTGGAGATGCAGAAAAAAGTAGCAATAGAGAAGTAACAGGGTGGATTTAAAATTATTACTTGTAGCATTAATTATCACATCTTAATTACTTCTGGTAAAAAAATTTCCTATGGAGTGTTACAAAACGAAATTATGATGAGTTTACTGTCTGAACCCTACTGCTGCCAGAATGCCTTCTTTTAGCTCATACGTCATGTATATCTTCCAGTAGAATTGTTTAGAAGGCACAGATGACAAGAAAAAGAAATGTGAATGAAATTCACATACATGCATATGAGCGCAAGGTAATATACCTGAGTTTTGAATGTTAAAAATCTGAAAGTTGAAAATACTACAATTAAGTTCAATCCAATAGAATTCTATGTGCCTATGGATTTATGCACAAGCCTATTTGCGGATATTAGCCTTATTTTGAAAAGTAACATAACACCTTTTCATTGTCCCTATTTACCTTGTTAAGTGGGAACTTGTGTATCTTTATGCTAAGCTGCAGTTTAGATATATTGGCAATTTTTTAAAAATCAAATTGGTATTTTTCAACAAGTTTAAATCATTGTGCATAGGAATAAAGGGAGTCATAAAAAAAATTGGAATCTAAAAATCAATCTGTTCTTTTTCTTCCTCATTAGCAGTGTACTAGAAATAAACATTCCCCTGCAACATTCTGCAAATTCCCTGGAAAAGAAATTAAGAAAATAAAAAATATATCTTTCCAGTTTAATTCCATCTTCTGAGAAATTTGATGTTGTTTCAAAATGCTAAGAAAATATCCATTTTCAGATTGTATTTTCTGAAAAACAGTGCTTTCTATACTTCTTTGGGCAGAAGTATAGTAAGTAATAAATATGGAGTAATAATACATGAGCAAAGGAGGGGAGTAGAGAGCAAGCTATAAACAATAGTTTCAGAAGGAAATATGAGCAAAAACTGTTGGACATTCTTGAGAGCTTTCCAAAAACAGGGTGCAAGTTACATTGTGTGGGTTTTTTAAATTTCTGTTATAATTGCCATCACCTTTCTTATTTCCTGCTCACTTAAAGAGAGATTTTATAAGCAAGATTATTGCCATTTAAATTTGTGCTTGGTTTTTAAGTTTATAGCATTTCCAGGTCTACAAAGCAGGCACTCAAAGTATGGAAAAAGTCCATGTTTTCTGTATGATATGGTAGAAATATTCATACAGTCATAGTCTTGGGATCACTAAAGTTGAAATTTTATTTTGTTTTAGGTGACAGCAACACTCATTCTTGTGTATAGCATTAAATTTAAAGGAAAAAAAAAAAAGACGAATTGAAATACCACAAGGTTATTGGGCCATTCAGCAACATGTAGGAAGGTGCAATGAATTCCTTTTATGCTTTCTGCATAAACATGTACTCCAGAGTAATTTTCAATATGAGTGATGGGCTGAAGCTTGCTACAGTTGCTGTGCAGCCAGCATATCTTCATTTACAAAAAGAATTTGCCTCCCATGAGTTGTTTCAGTATGGTCGAGTGTATCCGGATGTAAACTGAGTGCATTTTAATTAATGCATCCACATGCTTGCAGGCAAATCTCAATATGTGAATCAGAGATCCAATTTGAATAGGTATCTGGTTTCTGATATTGTTGAAATAATCAGTATGCAACAGATCAGCAGAAGCAAAAGTTACAAGGAGCAACAAGGAAGTTACATCCTTGACCTTCATTTAAACAGCTGAACTTGGGATGCCATTGCAAGTGTCCCTGGCCAGGTTACCAGCTGCTGTAAATCAAACTGACTCCACTGATTTTCAAAGGCAATAGATCTGTTTACTGTTTATCTGACATACTCATTGACATAATCCAAAAGTGCAGAATGAGTCAGTCTGACACACAATGTAGTATCACAAATCAGAGGTTTAGCATGGTGCTATGGTCCCTTTAAAATCAGCGTCCAAACCCCAATTGAATTTAGGAAGTATAGGCTTTCAACCTCAGACTTTGACTAACTACCATGAGAACTACCAAGGCCAAACTTGAAGACTCTTTCTATAGCATTTCAATTTAGACTTTCAAACATCTCATTAGACCTGCTTACACACAGGCACAGACATCCACATTAAAGATTCAGATGCCCAAAAAGAGGTGAACTGAGCAATTTTCCCCTTGTTAAAAAAAAAAAAACAAAAATAGTGCCTTTGCTTTGCCAAAAAAAGAGAAAAATCAGTATTTTCTCCTCTACGTTTTTTTGCCCTGTTCACCTCTGTGAGTCTGTTCTTGCACATGAGCCTGATGCCTTATCTTCTCAACAGCTGCTTTTTCTTTTCTTGTTATCTTTTTCAGTCTCTGAGTCAAGGTGATCCAGATTCATATTAAAATTACTTGCAAATTTTCTTATATCCAAATAAAACTAGACACACTGGAAACTGGATTTTAAGGAACTTAATTAATTAATTAATTTAGTATGAGTTAGACTCATTAACTCATCTTAATCTGATACCCCATTAAGTTAGGCTGAAGCTTAATGAAATTTATCTACCCTATTGACAACTAGGCATCACATGATTTTAGCTGGTCTGTTTTAAAACTCACTGGAATTGATGCAACTTTGAAATTGAATTAAATTAATCAATCAATCCCAAAGAGTGGTGTAGAGGCACCTGTGTCAGTGTAAAATCACTATGAGTGAGATGTATCTGTTAACTGTAGACAACTGCTGTATAGATTTTCACATCTCAGCTGGTTATCTAGACTCTCTCTGTAATCAGCAAAGAGAGGCACTTCAAGGCCATGACTCATTTGGCTTATTTTAGATGACTGCTTTTTTTTTCTAGATCTTTGCCCTAGAAGCCTCTCTTTTGCACCATCAGTGACAAGGACAATCCATGTAAATAGCTCAAATACAGATGCATGCTTAGTAGGCACTGAAATGTAAACATAAATCAGGGTGTGATTTTACTGCCTTTACTATGTTGAATGGTGCTTTTCAGTATTTATTGCAGACTTTCCTTTCTGGGTAATACTTAGTTTGACTGAGATTAGCAAAATTAGGCCATATGAATCCAGGTGAATATATCCAACATCATCCCAAACTGGACTCTGTTTAGGTGTACCTAAGCAATTTAGAGAACAGAGAACATGCACTTATGTAAATGATGCTGGATAAAAGACACTGTTTTCCTTGCTTTCTGAGGTACTTATTTAAGTTGAACTTTGTACTTTGCATGTATATATAAATACTTGTATAAGCATTTCATGGCAGTGTCCACAAAATTGTGATTGACAGCTGCAGAAACATATTTTAGGGAACTAACAGAATTGCAAAGCATTTTAGAATAATTACTAAATTATACCCTGGTCTTTAATCTTACCCCTGCAAAATGAAATAGGTAAAACCATCGCAAATGGTTTTACAAATGCACAGTCAACTGAAAAAGAAATAATTACCTGTAACCTTTGTTGTTCTTTCTCTTTTGTGATTCACATCAGAAAACTGCTGCTATAAGGCTTCTGAGTGAAAAAAAAAGTCTTCAAAATTAGTCCTAGACTTTTAACCATTAAAGTGAAAAACAATAAAAGCAATTCAGAACCTGGAATGCTGTGCTTCATCCTACAGTACCTCAGTAGCTCAATTAAGACTATATCAGATTGCTACTTGCCTGCTACTCAGCTCAGGTTTATGATCATCTAAGTGGTCAGATCTTAATCAAACGGTGGTGATATCTAAGGGTAGAAATAAAGCAGCCCTTTTTTTTTTTTTTTTTTTTTGTATCACAGTCTTTGTTATCTGATTCAAACACCATTTGGAAAAATTTCATTTGTTGCTGAAAAGCTCATAAGTAAGATCGGGAAGGAAAGAGCTCCATCAGTTCATAGTATGAATATGATATTGAGAATGTGGCACCATAGCACCAGATTCAGTGTGACCCTGGATAACTATAGAAAAAACAGATTAAAATATTAAACTATGCTCCTCTGAAAAGGTAGTTTCTTCTGGGTTTGAGGCTAAAACTTACTCTTGTGCTTAGAATCAGATTACATGTTCTGTGTCAAATTCTACATCATGTAGACAGAGTTATTTGTTGTACATTGAACAACAGCGAAAGGAAAAGAATTTCTCTTGAGAATTTAGACATTCCTGAAGATGCACTTCACCATAGATACATTGGAGACAGTGCTGGACGGCTTGAATTTGGTCCTAAATGTATAACTAAGCATGAAGCTCTGACTGATTTTTAGTCTCTTTTACTACATGCTCTTCAGCTGAGCAAAATACAAATAATTTGGTTTTATTTTAATCTTTCTATGAAGACTTTTCAAATGTGCAAGGCCAAAATTAATGCTATTCATAAGTCTATAAATAAGATAATCCACACATGAACTTTAAATGAAAGACATTTTATCTGTTCTTAACTTTTTAAATGCTTTGATTTCCATTTTCAGTGTCAACAATGGCTAAGTGATGGTTCATGCTCTCCGGAGCTGCCAGATAATAAGATACAAACTATATTTATTTATTATATTTTGTTAATTTCTTCAGATCATGTGCAGCACATAAAAGTGTACCAACAATCACTCCTTGGTAAAGAATGACACAAATTATGGAAGATTTTCAATAGAAAATAACAACAACAAAATCAGCAGATGATAGATCTAGCTGGATGACTTTACCTGCCTCATTCCAGAAAGATATGTGAACAATACTCTACTGTGCACAGTGGAAGAAAAGGCAAGAAGCATTCTCTTTGTAAATATTATATTGGGAAGGCAGATTTAGTTTTAATTTTGAATGACAAGTCAAGAATGTTGTTTAATGCAAATCCTTTCCAAAAGAGAACATACAAGACACAATTTATTATTTATCATTCATTTTCTGTACTTCATTATATCTATCTGCTATAGGGATTTTATGCCATTGTTTGGTCTGAAAAGATGAGAAACATAAATGTACTTTCAGGGACTAACGCAATCTGTGTAAAAACCATGCTATTCATTTTCTTATGGTGGTTTATATTTTTAAAGTCACTCCTCATTCTATTACCATAGAACCTTACATTTTACTATGCCCAAGTGTTTAGAGTATTTTGCACTTTACTTACAAGAACACACCTTGAAATCAGTACTTTAATTGATCCATAAGCTACTGAAAAAAAAGATAAAATGTTTTTCCTCTTGTTTTCTGTGGTTTTTTTAATTTTAAGTTCAGTGTTTGTGCAGATCCTAGGACAGTATGGTCCTGATTTACTACCAGCATCCTAGAACACTGCAATAATACAAATAAATTGTTATTGTGTCATCATTTGGTAGGGATAAAATTATTTTGTTTCTCAAATTAGTAGCAAAACTCAGTACCCAGTAGTAAAAGAGAAAGAAGAATCTATTTCTCAGCACTGTTTTGTGCCCTCCGAATAGCTGTGTCAGGTATCAGAGCATATCATGCACATAAGATTACAATGAGGACTTACATAGCATCAATTTTGCTTGAGAAAAAACAAAGAAAAGGAAAGAAAATTAAAAGTCCAGCTAGAGGTAATACTAATTATAAGATTTTGTACTGAAAATACCAGTTTTACTACAATTCCCACAATTCAGGGGCAGGATTGTGCCTATGTTTATTCAATAAGCAGGAAACTACCTTTTTATGGTCAAATAATATGGCTTTTTTTTTTTTTTACATGTACCACACTCCATTTGACAAATTTTGGAAAGAAAAGCAAGATATTGTCAATGAACACAGTCAAAATAGTCCACTATTTTATCTGAATCAGATTGGTAGAGGAAGAAGTGACTGAGACAAAGGAGTCCGTTTTCACCACTCTTAGGTTATATGGTTAGTCTGAAAAAGTGAAGTAACATTTCATACAAACCCTTGAAATATTTTTGCATGGACAAGGTAATAAAAAGTGTAGTTCTGAAAGAGTGTATTTATATGCACCTAATTTTGTTTTTCTTATACAAACATTTGAATATTCACATATATGCAGTCTAAGTGGCTGCAGTTCTTCGATAAAGAATGTTTTTCTTTTTTATGTAAGATAATGATTTTAATAATTCAGTTAATTTTAGATCAAAATTTATAATGAACTACAAAGCTTAGATCTGTTGGATAATTTTTTTTTTAGGCTACAAAAAAAAATTCCGTTTTTTTTTACTTTAAACAGCAGAAAAAAAATTGAAACAGTAAAACTTCACTTTTTGTCTTTTTACTAAGTCAACTGCTTGAATCTAAAGTCAAAATTAACTAGTTTTCCAGGTAGATTTTTGAAGTAATTTTATATTTCATTCATCTCACCTGAGTAAATATGGCAGAATCTTGTATGAATTATTTACTCATCCCATTTCAACAGTTTCCATTACTATTAGAAAAGAAGAAAGATTTAGTAGAAATTGAGGACAAGGCCAACAGACCTTTCTGAATATGTGACTGGAAGACCATGAAGAAAAATGTCTACAGGCAGTTAAAAATGATCAGGCAAATACTTAAAAATTATAGATATTGTGATAAAAGCACTTCCTTACTTCACTGGAAAAGTTGGGGCAGGGGGGTTTAAGCTGCTCAAAATATTTTGGACCAGTACACTTGTTCTTTATCAGAGAAGTTCTACTATGGGGTAAATTGTCCTTTAAAAAAGACTCACCTGAATGCCAGAAATATCTTCAGGCTTAAATCCAGCTCACCTTTCTGTAATATGAATATTAAAATTTAAATCCACACACTTATAATTTAATACTACAATTAATTATTTAACTAAGCTCAAAAGAAAAAAATGGAAATAAAGGAGGTATTCAGCATACTCAAGGTTTCTATGTTATACTGAATTTCAAGAGTCACTAGATTTTTTGGTTCTTTCTAAAAGTTATTGATATTCTAAAGGAATTATTAGTCATGTATATGTATTTTCACTTTTTAAAATTAACCATATTTTATTTGTGTTGTACGGCTGGTCATCTTTGAGTTCCCATTTTTTCCACACACTGCTTTATGTTTTCTGTTTAATTTTTGTGTATATACACTAGCTACACCAAAATCCAATATTTATACAAATTTTGTCTAAACTATGCCACATTTTCAGCTATTGGATTGAAAAGCCCACATAGACATGCAAAAATCTCATTTCACTCTGATAGAACAAGATAAATGTGGTTTTTTAAGACATCTTTTTTCAACAGATATTGCTCCTTGTTTCGTTTTCACTAGAATAGCAGTAATAAATAACAAATCTTCTTTTCCTTGGAAAAGTATCAAAATCTAAAATTCTAACTTAATGAAAAAAATTGCTGAAGGAATTATATAAATTTTGGTCACAAAGGCATCCTGTACCGGAATTCACTCCACGTGGGGAAGATTTATATGGGATATTGGGAAAAATTTCTTCACCAAAGGGTTTGTTAAGCATTGGCACAGGCTGCCCAGGGAAGTGGTTGAGTCACCATCCTCAGGGGTATTTAGGAGACATGGAGCTGTGCCACTGAGGATGTGGCTTAGTGGTGGACTTGGCTGTGCTGGACTAATGGTTGGGCTCGATGGTCCGAAGGGTCTTTCGCAACCTTAATGACTCTGTGATTCATCACAGCATGAGCAGAGTAAAGCCGTGTGTTTCTACAATGATGTAATGCACACACCCTGTGTCAGAATGAATTTGGATGCTCATGAAATGGCCTGTGCTATGAAGTTGCTTGAGCTGCACAGGAAGGACAGAGTAACAGTGATTGATGAATGACCTTCCATGTTGGACTGTTTTGAATGTTTATGATGGAAGGCTTTTGAAGGCCAGTGTTTCACTGCTGAAATCCTGGCCTTTCAAATGTCTCATGAGGAAGAAGGGAAGCTTTTTTGTGCCTTACCAACCTGATATATTTAGCAGACTGCATCAACAAAGATGTTTACACTGTATTAATTCATATAATCTAAAATTACAACATAAAATCAGTACTTAAAACACATGCTTTGTTAATTAACTTCTACTTTATTGCTTATGCAGTCAAAAATACTTTAGCCCATCAAGATACAGTACTGGTTCTGAGGACAATGCAATGCCTCAAGCTTCCCATTCATTCTCTCTTTTCTTGTCCTTCCTTTGTATTCCTGTAAAATGTTAATGTGATAATTTCACCAGCACCATTTCCTAATCGGCAAAGAGTATCCTGAGACAGTTGCAGAGTTTGTCTGGCCTAAACAGTTTGCATAGCCTGAACTCCACAGTCACACTGGGACTTCACAATGTTGCATTTCTTGGTTTATTTTGGCTCTGAGTTGACCATCACTGAATTCTGCCTTCGTGTATATTTTATAGCGGTGAGTTTCTGAATAGGATTCACTGTGACCCCACTGGAATTTTATATCCTTGCAGTCAAAGAAAAACCCCTGGCTTAAAAAGGTGAGCTGTGACTGGTATGGGGATGCAGATAGAGTTTTAGATACCTCAGGTCCTACAAATAGAAACTACTTTTTTTTAATCCTCTTTCCTGAGTAGGAGACTATGTCATGCTGCTTGTTAAGTTTCAGGAATAGATGGGACACTCCGACCCCTGTGTATGAATGGGGAATATGAGAAGAGGAAAAAGTGGCTGGATTAGATTTGGGTTGAGTAAATGTTGATCTTTCCTCACCTGCTCTGCACAAGTTTTCACCTCACTGAACATTTTTATTAAATTTTAATCAAAAGCACAGAAAAGATTGTTGATTGTAGAAATGTCTAACCCTGCTCTAAGCTTCTCTGCTAGGCCAATTTATAGATGTTAACGGTGCCACACTGACATTGAGTTTAATGTTGTTTTACAGCCTAGGTGTCCTACAAATTATCACAAAACACAAAAGCATCAAAAACAGCCTGTGGCTACATTAATGTGACAGAACAAAGAGCCCAAGCCTCTATGAGGTACTAGAGACTGACCTGTGCTCAGAAGGTTCCCTCTGCATTTGTTGTTCCCGATGCTAGTCTTCTGTGAGATCACAGTTTGATTATGGGGGGAACTTGTGCTGCGATCCCAATTTAAGGGTCTGTCGAATATATGTTTGCAGGAATATAAAGTTGCATCCATGAGATCTTTGATCACAAATAGATGGTCTGCCTCTTTTTTGGAAGTCATACACGATCAAAGAAATCCTTTATTTAGAGATGCAAATGCTGCTGTCAAGCCCATAAAATACATACAAATGACAATTTTTACAATCCTGCATTGTACTTCAAAAGAGTGCTTTTTAAAAAAAGGTCTCGACCATTTGATATCAGATATTGTTATTTGTGAGTGGAAGGGTCAGCAATCTTTTATTCCTCTGACTTAAACATCATATGAATATGTGCATGAAAGCTAAGATGAATCTCTCAGAATGAGGAAATGAATTTTTTAACAGACGTTAAAAGGCTAATAAGTTCGCAACTCTTAGCACCCATTCCAAATACCAGATTTTTATATTGCAATAAAAATTTACCAGATTTCTGAAAGTATGTGATCTCTTGAAAAGAAAAATCATAAGAAACTTGCATCAGATGTCTATTATTTAAAAAACTTTACAATCCACTAAAGACTGCTTTTGGCAGGGAAGTAGGAAATGAGTTGGAAAGCATTAATAAACTTTCAGGATACTTAAAAACACCAGCTTATGGTACTTGATCTGTAAGTGAACTCTAGATTACTTCCATTTTTTTTTTTTTAAACCATAAGTAGTCCTTAGAAAGAAAGACAGTTTATCTAAGTAAAAGAAAAAAAACAGAAGGAGTGGAAAGAAAGTTTAGCTTGGACAAAATCTACAAAAGACAGATAACTAAGTACTTGATTTTATTTTTTCATTGAATATGATTAATACTTTCAGTGTTCTACAGAAGGAATAGAAAATTGGAGTAAGATTCCATTTTAATTTCACTTATGTGTTACTGAAATCTATTTTAAAATTAATTCATAACAAAATGTCAGTCTGGCACAGAAGAACAAGAAAGGTACGTCAACTAGTTTATAACAATAAAACAAGGTATATAAACTTTGTGGATCAAAAAAAAAAAAAATTCCAAAACACCAGTTTGTTCCCCTCTCTTGACAGGCATTGATTTTTTCAGGTCTTACACCAGATCTACTTTGCTCCTCCATAAAAATGTTAAGTGGTTCAAATTCAGTACAATGCTATGTAGAGTGAGAAAACCCCAGTGAAAATACTTAGCCTCCAAAAAGCACTATTTCCAAAAATGGTGGCAAATTTTTGAGATCAGCCTGATACTTAAAAAAATTGTGCATTTCCAGAGTTCTTACTTCTTTTTGCGAAAGACCTGAAAACTGTTTCTGTATATTTCTGGAGGGTTTTTTGGGTTTTGTTTTTTGTTTTTTTCAAAAGGCCCAAACAAGCTTTGAAAAGTCTCTCTCCTTTTATTTAACATAAACTTGTCAAGATTCAACCAGTTTTCTTGAAAGCTTTTTCTGAGGATTGGAAAGCGTGTTTTGTGTGAACTCAAGCACCTTAATTGAAAGGTGTCTATGAGTGTACTGAAGCCTTAATAATGCTGTGTTTTATCCAGAATGTTAATTAGGTGTTGTGCTAGATGGGTATTAACAAGAAATAAAAGCAAAACAGTTTTAAAGAGTACATCTATAAATCCCCTACCTTTCAACTTTTGTTCCTGTGATCTTTTTATCAGTTCTTCAGTCGCACTACAATTTTACAGGATTGAAAAGATTTACATTCATCATTAAAACAAACCAAAAATATTTTTTGTGAGAAAAATGCTCTTGTCTGACTATGAATGTCAATAATAAACAAGAATGAGATCAGGGCAGCAGCTTGTTTTCTTTCTGCTGTGTCCTTAACGTAATGCTAATAAGACCATTCTCTGTAACTATATCAAAGAAGCAGGCAAAGGAGATTTGAATAGATAAACTATGTACAGCAGAAGAACTTGGGTATAAACCTTTAAAAGGCTGTAATAAACCACTTTTCTGTGTATGCTGATATAATAGACATCAGCCTGCCTAGATAATTAGGTTCATACGACTATTTTCTGCACTGAGGAGAATGAACTCAGAAAATACTTCTCTAAAGAATTTGAAAAAGCTTTCAGAAAATGATGTAACAAAGCACCTCTGATAGAGCACCAGTTGTAGAATGGGAGTCCATTCCCCTAGAAGGAATAATATGCTGAAATAATAATTAACAATATTTGCAACATAGGAAGAGAAACAAAAGTTCAGTGTGAAAAACTTTAGGAGATGCAGGTGGTCACCATTCAATGAACACTTCTAGTCCACTGCTTCTTGTGAAGCTAAGAGGAGGCAGAGCAAACACCAGATATTTTTTTCTACTACTCTTCAAATTCATGCTGATAAGAAGCTTATAGTCAGCAAGGAGATAATTTGGCTAAAAAGTTTCTTTTAAATTACGAGTTGCTAGATAAGGCTTTGAAATTTTGATTTTAAACTGATATAGGGCAAAGTAAAAGAATTTAACCCAAAACAAAGATTGCTAAAACATCATATCCCTGAAAATAGAACTGTGGTGTGCAGAGCGGATCTGTGTTTGTCCTCTTTGACTATTTGTATTGCTGTGGCAAACCACTATCACAAAATTCTCAAGAGTTAGCAGTGGTGTGGAATTATAAACTGAGCCATGACTGCCTTATATTTTCCAGAGTAGAGTCCTGCATAATTAGTACTACTGAAGACAATGGAGGAGCAGATTCCTAATGGAAAAGTTGACAGTGACACATAAAATTGGATAATATGGTGCAAAAATCTTCAGGACAGACAGGCAGGCAGACAGACCGGGAGGGAATGAGAGACTGCTTTGAAAGCCACTGCTATTGGAAAAAATACCTCTGGTTTAATTGGATAATAATTATGCCTAATATCTGTGTTTGCTGTCATAATAGCATTAGGCTCATTTTTTTCTGTGACACTTTGTGAAAACCTGACTTTCCAAGGCCATGCATTCCTTGGGCATCACTTAGCAGAAGGCCAAAAATATATGACTTTTTTTTTTTTTTAAGCCTCCATTTTTTTCTTCAGAATGATAACTGAGCCCAGAGGTGACCCTTATACACAATTGCAGTTATTCAGGTCTAAAAAGCCAGCAAATTCACATGTAACTATATCTTCCAGCTTCAACAGTAGGGCAGACTGTCAGCTCCCTCATCTGTCAGCACTTGTTCAGGCTGGTAAATGAACACTGGTGCATACTAGCAGTATCTATTTGCCCAGGATATGCACTCAAGAAAGTCACGAAAAGGAGCTTCAAGCAAGGGCCAAAACCAATCAGTCATTTTCTCCTGTCAGTGATAAGAAAAGCAACATAAAAGAGAGAGGTGCTTGTCCCAAAGGTGGTATCAGTAGCAAACTGTCACCAAATAAAAATAGTTAAAGTCCTAATGACTGTACTAATTCAATACAAATAGCCAGGTTCCAGTCAGCTTAGCATTTCCTCTTGCTAGGCCTCAGGCAGGGAAAACAGAGGTTGTACTGTTCAGAAGACAAATCGTGTGCAACTTGCTTTGGGTGAAAACAGATATGCTGAAATGGTGGGACAATCAGTGCCATATTCTTTCCTTGGAGCTGAAGTCCTCGTAAACCATGCTGCACCTCACTAAACTAGCAGAAATGTTCCTGCCTTTTTGCTTCTCTGTGTTGTGAAGACTCCATCACAGCTAGAGTCCTCGCCATGCTCAATGGATATTTAATAAACCTTGAGGCAGTGCCAAGCTGAGCCATCACCCAGGGAGACTGGGAGAGGACAGCTGAGCAGAAAGGGTGCGAGGCAGAGAAGGTCGTGCTGGATGTTCCTGCTCTCCCAGCAGTGAAACTGGCTGCTCTCTGAAAGCTCTGCTCCCTGTGGCCAGCACCATAAGCTGGATCTCTCCATAGAGAATTAAAAAGTGACTGTAAAGACCTACTACTCTGACCTGATATGATTTTACAACAGACTTCTGTGATTCTAAAAGGCCACAGAATGCCTAAGACAGAGGAAAACAAGGTTAAAAGTCTTCAAATCAGGAGTGGATTGTAGGGAATGACTGACTAAGGCTCCACTGATGGTGCCCCACCTGACACGTATGATCCCAATCACACTATGTGCTGCTGGATGTCTCTTCACATCTAGAGTGAAGCTGTCTCTGGCTCTGTAAATTGATTGTGCTTTTCCAGTACCATAAAGAGTGCTTGATTCAACTTAAACAGAAAGCCCAAAAGGAAAGATGCTTTGATAGTTCTTTTCAAGCCCTTATGTATACAGTGTAATGTTCTAATATTTTAGAAACATTTTACATACATAAAATATAAAAAGGAGTGCCTTGATTCTGTGACTTTCATTAACATATTTTCAAGAAAATATGCCAGCCAGAAACTGAAACAACTTTCAATGTTTGACTATTGCCCCCAGTCTCAAAATAATTATAGCTATCATAATTTTAAATTAGAACTCAATGAGTGTTCCCATATTAAAGTGTTTATCACAAAGGTGTTGTCTAGGTTGGTAATCTGTATCTGAAAACATGGTTTGATAAAATATATATAGAGGGAAGGATTCCATAGCTGCCGTTAAAATAAAAGATAAAGAATCCCCTTTCTATATAGTCAAACTTCCTTTCTGGTAACACTTTTTCTAACACAATCTTTGGGACATTAAAAGAAAAAATCAACACCAAAAACATTCAAGAGATGCTTTCAGTAGCGGGTTCTCTATTGAACTTCCATTCCTCTTTCATTTTTCCCTGTCAGCTTCTTGCGCTGATGTCAGTAATTTACCTTAGATTTGACTTGCTTCTCATACTGCCTTTCTGAACCCTTACATAAAAGATGTTCAGAAAAGAGACTGCTATAGTGATTTCATTCAGCCTAGATGTTTGATTTCCACAGCTCCTTCAGATCCAGCTTGCAAACTTCCTCCCTTCAGACAGCTCAGAGAAAGGATGCTTTTCCTTTACTGCCTGCTGCCACTGTCATTCTGGATATAAATGCTTCCTATTGTGTTTCCTATTTCAACTTATAGTACTCAGATAGCTCATAAACTATGGACCTTTTTATCTCCCCCAGGCTCTTTCTTCACAGGGAACTTTGTGGTGGACTTATTGCCCAGCACTGAGATCCTAGGCACCTGAAAATGGCAGCTCTGAAGAGGGGGTGACTATAACTGTATTTCTCAGGACCTGGATCCCTTCGTGAATGAAATAAACATCATCAAATTGTGCTGCAGGTACTATGCTACCGCATTTTTCTGTGGTATCACTCTTCATTCAAGATAAGCAATAATATATCTGGGGCACTGCAGTTGCAATCTAGAGGAATAACATCAGAAAACAAGACCTGAGATGGAGTTTTTAAGGACAGTTTCCCCTCCTCACTTGCTCTCTTCCAGACAAATAGAAGTACTCTGTCAAACCAACAGATGTCTTCAGAATCTGCACCACTCTCTGGTGAAACCATGGGAGATAAAAGTGTCCTTTCAAAGTGGTAAATTCTTCAATGTGTTAGAGATTTATGAAACACTTCATAGAGTAGGCAATTTCCCTTTTAGGGATTTGTGAGCAAGTCATGTGAACAACCAGATATTGTGATCCATGTCTTATCCTTTACCTGGTACAGCTAGGCAACCACACTGAATGAATTTTTAAGAATTTTAAAAAATGTTCCCTCAAATCTATAGCAAAACTGATAAGCTACTGCAGTAGTAACAATTCCTACCTAATCTTAAGTCTTACTCTGTCTTCTTTTACTGTCAATAAATGGATCTTATTCCTTCTACACTGGAACAAAGATCAACTTACTACTGTTTTGATGTTTCTTGTGAATGAGTCTAGGCTCAGCTCAAGTTCTCTCCTGAATTTTCTCATTGATAAGCCAAATAGATTGCTGGGATATATTTAGAATAGTTTTCAGTCTTTAAATTATTTTCATGGCATGACTCAACCCTCTCTGAAGACTTTCTAATTTATCAGCATTCTTCCTCTGTTGTGGATGCAAGCAGCAGGTTCAGAATTGCAGTAGTCACAGTAACACAGACTCACATAATCAGTAAGGCTGAGAGGGCCCACAATGAGTCATCCGATGCTATTGCTTGGCACCCACACAGTAAAGAAGTTCTTCTCATGTTTAGGTGGAATTTCCTGTGCATCAGTGTCTGCCCATTGCTTCTTGTCCTGTTGTTTGGCACCACCAAGAAGAGCTTGGATCCACCCTCTTATCACCCTCCCTTCAGATTCTTGTAGACATGGACAGCTCATTGTCCACCAGGACTTCCAAATCCTTCTCCATGGAGCAGCTTTCCTGCAGTTCAGCCCCCAGACTGTACTGGTGCCTGGGATTATTCCTCCCCAGGTGCAGGACTCTGCATTTGCCCTTGTTGAATTTCAGAGGGTTCCTCTCTGCCAGCTCTCCACCCTGTTGCGGTTTCTCTGAAGGGCTGCGCAGACCTCTGGGGTGTTTGCCACTCCTCCACAAACAATCATTGGCATGTAAGTGGACAAGAAGTTGCCCACAAGTCAATAATGTGCCCTGGGAACCAAGAAGACCAATGGTATCCTGGGCTACACCAGGAAGAACATTTCCAGCACGTCAAGGAAGGTGATCCTGCCCCTCTACTGAGCCCTAGTGAGGTCACATGTGGAGTGATGTGTCCAGTTCTGGAGGGTAACAAATGGGGTTAGGGAACTGGAGCATCTCTATTATGAGGACAGGTTGAGGGGGGTGGGCCTGCTCAGCTTCAAGACAAGACAACTGAGAGGGGTCCTCATCCACGTGTACAAACACCTGAAGGAAGGGTGTGAAGAGGATGGAGTCAGGCTCTTCTCAGTGCTGCCCAGCCAACAAGACAAAAGGCAATGGGCTGAACCTGATGCACAAAAGTTCCACCTGAATAGGAAGAAGAACTTCTTTACTGTGGGGGTGACCATGCACTGGTGTAGGCTGCCCAGAGAGGTTGTGGAGTCTCCCTCAATGGAGTTATCCAAGAACTATGTGGACATAATCCTGTGCAGTGTGCTCTGGGATGACCCTGCTTGAGCAGTGAGGTTGGACCAGGTGATCCACTGTGGTCCCTTCCAACCTTACCCATTCTCTGATTATGTGATTTCAGATTCTCTAGGTTTAGATCAAAGAATTGCATGGACTTGCTTTAGTCATGTAAATGACCACTCTGTTATAATCCACCATGATAACAAATTTCTTTTTTTGAGAAGACCAAGCTAGGATAGTAAGAAAAGATGTATCTTGCAGAGATACAGTTGGCCAAAAGCTTAGAAGTGTGTTCACATGTGAGCCAGTCAAAGGGAGCTCAGAGACCTTCACTCATTAATGTCCGCATCAACATTCAGTATGTTGAATTTTACAAATAAAGTTTAAAATTATCTTAGGGAAAAAAGGTTAATTTTATAAATGTATTTTATTTCCATATAATCTTCTACTGATAAAATTGATCCGATTAATATTCCTTGCTCTCTTTTATTTTTCATAAGTTATTTACTGTTTGTTGGTGTTGCCACACTTTTATAGCTTCTGTCATTTATCCTTTAGGCTATCTTTCTACTTGTTTTCAGTTTTGACCAAGCTGAACTTTTGCTGATAGAATTTTAGGCATCTAGTTAAAAACTATTAAATAGTTTTCAATAACTGTTTAGTCATTTCCAGCTGAGTTTTGTCTCCCAGTTGATTTGTCTCATAATTGTTTTTTCCTTTGCTAAACTGACCCTTTTAAGCATGAGATTATATCTCATTGGTATGCCTTTTATTTCTTTTTGCATAGTGCAGTGAAATCAAGTTGCAGTCATTTGCACCCAAGAAACCACTGATTTTTAGTCCTGTGATCAGGTCCTCTTTATCTGTCAAGATGAGGTAAGACAAAATTCCTCTGTGTAAGATGAAACACTCTCTAAGTTAAGAAATTGTCATCTGTAATTTTTAAAAATCCCTAGGACATTTCAGGACTGGCAGCCTGAGAAAGCCCAACATATGCTGGGCAGATTGAACTCCTCCCCATCCCCTTCCCTTTCCCTGATAAAAGAGTTTTTCTTCCTACACATAGCAAGGTACTTGAGATCAATCCATACCATGGAGGAGAAAGAAAGAGGGAAAGGAAAAATTAGATAGGTCAATTAATTATCATTATGAATACAGAATCAGAAAAATGGATGGCAGAGATGTGATCAGCTCTGGTCCTAGATTTTTTGCCTGGGTGATCTTCTTCCTTTGTTTCCTACTGAACAACCATGGAAAAAGAGCACCCCCATTTAGACAGGTGTAGCACACAGGGGATTTTTTTGTGTGTGTCCCAAAGGTGGAAGGAACAACAGACAGTGTGCCAAAACAGAAGCCATTCCAAACCATCAAAGCATCTGTCTCTGAAAAGCACATAAATAATACATTTGTTCTGAATGTATATGTGTGATAGTTTATTATATTGTCACATTGATTCATGATTCAAAATTATTTGCCTTAAGATGATATCACTTAAATCAGAGCTGGATGTTTTTCCTTCCCAATAACGAAATTATCAGTAATAAGGAGAAGATGGGGTTTAACTGATTTCTGGAAACTTGGGGCTGAGGCTTGATTCCAAATATGCCCTTTTTTATTCACAAGCCTTCCATTTCACTCTCTTTGTTGTCTGCATCATTGCTTTTACCTTTCTGTCTGACATCACTCTACATTCCAAACTTGATTTCTGTGTATACTGACAAACTAGGAGCTTGGTGGGGGGGGGTTGTTTGTTTGTGTGTTGGTTTTGTTCAGATATCTAAAGAAATATAAAAATACAACAGGAAATCACAGCTCAAAATAAAGAGAATAAGCACAATAAAACCCTAAGGAATTTGTTTAACTTCATCTGTGGCTATTTAAAGATGCATAGGTGTAGCAGCGATAATCACATTAATGAGATGCTGAAAATTTGTGAATTATGGACGTGATGAAGATTTAAAGACAGGAAAACCAAAAATAATACTTGGCATTGAATAAGTAGATGAAGAGAATTAAGCAGCTACAAGTCCTTAAATTCCATTCATAGAAATGGGATTCGTGGGATACCTACCATTCTGGAAGCACTTAGGAAAAGGAACCAGCTAACATGCAGCTGGCAGGAGCAAATTCAATAAAGACAATTTAATTGTTATCACAATATTGTGTCCATTTCCTGAGGATCACTGAAATAAAATAAAGAATATAGTCAATATTGCAAAACTACACTGGACATGCCTGCATAAAAAGCTTTGTTTTGAAGTAAGCCTTTTAAATGTCCAGTGAATGTTGCTGAAAGATGATGACTATTTGGTGGCACATACAAAATTACCCAAATATATACTATGACAGTAATATAGCTGTAGATAGTCTGTCAAACCTATTAATTAGAAATAGAATCAGAGAAATTGTGGGATAGGATTTTTTTTTTATAACAAGAATCATCATTTCATGTTTATAAATGGATTGTAAGAACAAAATTTTGAAAATGATAGTTGTGTTTGATAAATTAAACTGTTCTACAGTAATAGCTGCATAATTTTTAAAAATATCAGGAAACCTGTGCCCTGTTGACATATTCCAAGAAAAAACAATATTCATTTCCCTCTCTTTTTATTAAATTTTTTGTTCTTGAACTGTGGACACATATCATTTTACTGTTTATCAAAGGTCACATGAAATTGTGTATGAAACTACATGCATCATACTGGCTTTAAATTTGCAATTAGAATGGTATGTTTAAGTTGAAAAGTAATATCTGAATCATAAGATTAAATTGAGAAATTATAAACAGGTGAAAACTTGCTAAGCAAATTATTAAATTAGTATCAAATTGTACATTCCTTGACTATTGCAAAGGACAGTAAGTAAAGCAATTGGTAAGGGTCGAATTAAATAAAACCTACCATGTGTATATGAATTTGGCATAAGGGGAGGAACATTGCAAAGAAATGAGAAAAATCCAAAGAAAGCTGAAATTTAAAAAAAAAAAACCATAAAAACACAACGTTGAGAAACTTTTTCTTCTAGTGAAATAGTGAAAATGTATTTAAATGAATAATAAAAAATAACAATTTTACAATTTTGCATTACTACAATTACCGTTCATCTCTGTGTAGAAAAGGCCTTTAAAGAGCTGTAGTTCTGGAAATTAAATTTTTAACAGAGAAAATCCTCTAAGACCTAAATTGCAAATTGATTGCATCAGTAGCTGGTTTTGAGTCTTTAGATATAAGCTGCACAGGATTCTTACCATGTTACATCTGAGACATTTGTCCTGACCTCCAAGTCCTTTTCCTGAGGAGCTCCATGACAGCCCTGACAGCAGACCTGTGTTCCACTCAAATGCAGGAAGTCTCACTACGAAGATTTATTGGAAGCAGACTTGACTACAAATACTATTAATGCTGCTGCTCAATATTTTTATTTTGGTTGATCCTAAACAGTTGAGCCTCTCCCACTCTTGCTGGCATTTGGACTAATATACATTGCTGTAGAAGGAATTATATTTGCACTTACAAGGAAATCTGGTATCAGAATTTTGTAATACTATCAGAAATTACAGTATTACATTACACTATGAAGAAAAAAAAATTTAGAAAGTCAAGGGCTTTGTGCTGTGACAATGAATTTACTGCGGAAAAGAAAGAGCTGAATCGTGCTTGTGCGATTGTTGCTACTTGCCTCAAATCCCTCCGACTTCAATGTTACCAATTTGTTTCTTCTCTAAACTGTGAGAGATCAGTGTAACCGCAGCGTGCATTTTCTAGAGAACTCTTTCAAGACCTTTTCAGACTGCCCATTTCTTCTCTTACGCCTTTCCCTTGCTCGTTCAATTCCAAATATTTTTCTTGACCTTTTGGCCTGCAGCTTCTTGCCACAAACTGCAGAGAAAACCAAGAGCTCTGGCTCCTGTTAACCATAGACATGATGTAATCCTGCCTACATTACTTCACTAGGTTTTTTTTCAGTATATGCATGTATATACATATTCTGCTTAACTAGTCATCTGGGGAAGGATGTGAGATCATTTTGTAAGATTGGACCAGAATGGAATTTAAGGGTCGTTTTTATAAGCAAGTGGGCAGCTGCAGTTAACTCCATATGAGGAACCAATCCCTTGGCATTTTCTGAGTTTTAAACCCTTGGGGTGCAGTTTTTAATATCTATCCATATGCATATTTACAATATTTTAAAAGACAAACAAAAAAAATAAAGTGAAAGATAAGACGGTACAGAAGCAGTCAGCTATTGCAAGCACTTCTGGGCTTCCAAACACATCCATTAAGCCCATGGGGTCTACAAATCTGCATGGATCAGAATGTTATGACATTATTAACATAACCCTTCATACCAGAAACTACTCTTGACTGTTATAAAATCAAGCAACGGGGTTAAACATTCAGAAGCTTTTTTTAATTAGTGGATTTCAAAGAGAAATTCCAAAGTTTTAAACAACATTTGTTTAAATGTTCCAAACAAGCGATAAGCCATAGTAGCAGCCCATTTATTCAATTTTTATAGCTATGGATCTTTATTGCATTCCTGTCACTCACACAGTCGTAGTACCTGGAGAAGGCAATTGGTTTCATCTTATTTCTCAAGCAGCAAGAAAGAAGTTTGAGAAGCCATCATGCAATACAGTTAATATGGCCCTTCTCTGCTTGTAATCCCAGTGAGGCACAATCTGAGAGCAGTCATTTGTATAAGCAGTTCAGTGCCTGGGTAAGTAATACTATAAGTATCCAAGTACTGTGCATGAGGCACAGCTCACAGATATTAATTTGTTTCTAGGACATTGACCTTGTACCTCTATATAGAGTCAATACTCACACAGTCAACAATTATATAATTTCATTAAGCACACAGACATTTTCTGGGTTTCCGTATGCAGTTGAATTTATGTTAGCGATAAGGGATGCAGTAGCTCCTTTTTCATTCTTCAACATCTCTCTATGCAATCCAAGGGTCTATCAGAAGACAATATTCCCTTCAGAGTTTTTTTGCCTTCTAGCAAGCTTTGCTGACATTTGTAGTGGAGCTATGAGATTCTTTAAGTAAGGAGCTCAAATAAGCTTATTACAAAACAGTTTTGACTTAAACAAAAATTACTTATAAGAAAATAAATTCATTTTAACCCCTACACATCTAATATACTTATGCATTACAGCTGTAGCTGAAATTACCAGCTGTTCCTGGTAAAAGTCTCTACAGTTGTGTATGGAATTCACTTTTTTTCAAACCCTCATATTAATTATAGACTCTGCGTAGGAAGTCCTAGGAGCCCTCATTGTATCTTTTATTTAAATTTCCTCACAGACATATTTTCTTTATGATAATATTCAAGAATGTCTTAGTGAGGATATTACATTTTACAAAAGCTGCTCTAACATAAGCCTAGGCAGAAATGATACACTTTATTCAAGCAAATTAAAAGAAGAAAGCAGAAATTCGCAAGTAGCCTTAATTTCACTGCACTTTTAAATAAGAACCTCAGGAGTAAACAAGTTGTTTCAGTAGAGCTGGCCTAAATTGAAAAGGCTCCATATGCTAATTTTAGAGGTGCTCAAAGTAACCAGACATAATTTCAGCAAGTCTATCATTAGCCCTGATTTGTTTCTCTTGGTTTCAACTGCCTCTATTAATTTCTCAGTCTGTCAACTTTTATATAAAACAAGTTTAGGCATAAGAAAATGTATTTTCACCCTTCTTTTTCTCTACATACTTTGGGTTGTGGCTGTAAAAGAGATTTTCCCCCTAAATCTTCTGAATTCTGTTCTAGTGTTCATTCAGGGAAATGCCAGCTTCTCTTATGGAAGTACATGACAGGTACAGAGTCAAAACCTATTATTTTTAGTATAAACACTTTGGTTCTATACTTCTTAATCAACAGTGTTTTAAAACAAAAGAACCTTTTAACAGAAAAATTTATACAGCAGTTCCATGTCCTTTCTTACAAGACTGAAATAAACCTTTTACATTTTTTTGAGATCCACTCCACTTTGTCATACCCTCAGCTTTTCTTCATTTGTACATACTCTTCATATACATAGAGACACATGTATAAATTATTAATATGCTGCTCTCAGAAAGGGTCAAGGAGCTGAAATTCTTTTTCATTGCTTAACCTATGCTCCTCATACTCCTCTTTCAGTGCTAATTGTAATTTCTCTATATACTGAATAGATAACATGCAGCATTATTCTGACTTTGCTGACAAAGATAAAAAGCTTGTGAAAAAAACCAAACCAAAACAACCAACATGTCAGGAAGAAACATATCTCTGGAAGTTTACCTGGAATGGAGGGTATTTTGAGAGCACAATTCAGGCTTCCCAGGAAGTTCTGCTGCTTCTCTTTTGAGCTTCCTGCATTGTTTCATGACATTACCTCCAAAGACATCACTGAGTTTCACTTTACTCCTGTTTAGTCATCTACAGGTAAGTTTTTCATTATTACTGTAACTTCTGCAAAATTTGTCTTAACCTCTCAACAGAAAGAAGAAAGAGGTATAGGGGTCAATGAGAAATTCAGAATCCACACATTTAATCCATATGTTTAAGGTATTAAAGGTAATACAAAATTACAACATAGAATTGTTAAATGTGTTGATCTGTTGTCTGAAAAACTCTTCCTCCAAAGGAAAAAAGTATGGTGAAAAATATATATATTGAAAAATATATATAATAACTATATATATTATGGAATAAATATATAGTTATGGATACATAAATACATATTATATGATAAATATAAGAAATATAATATTACCCAGAGAAATCTGCATTTAAAATTTAAAATAAATAACCAACATAGTGTATTGCCAGTAAAACCTCTTCCATCTGTACCATAAATATATACACTCAAGATGAAACTCCTTTGTAGTACTTGTGTTTGCTAAAAAATAAGCTCTTTTTGGTATCAAAGGTAAATCCATGAATGCATTTAAAAAATTTGGATATAGTAAAAAATTAATTTCAAGAAACTGCAGCTGTAAGTGCCATATAGAAATTCATAAACAAGAGTAGATGGAAATTATATATTTGACATCTAAATTCTTGAAAAAGAGGAATTTTGAAAGACTTCGTCTAATGATGAATTAATGAATTAAATAATCTGTTCTTCAAAGTACGTCACTTATTGACCTCAAAGTCATCAACTTGGTGCATCTCATTTTTATACAATAGATTTAAGAAAAAAAGAATTGTCAAACATAACTTGTGTAAATAAATAACTTCTGCAATTGATTTTAAATTGAGGATTTCTTTGTATTCTAAAAAGAGAAAAGAATGGGATTCAAATATGGTGGAGTCCACCATGAGTGGAATTTGTAAAGTTTAAATCAATACATTAAACAGTTTTAAAAATTTTTGTAGGTAGCCTGTCCTTCACTATTGATTTCTGCCATAAAATTCTAGAACTTATAAAGCATGACCTTTTCTTATTCAAATATAAAAGTATTTTTAAAACTCTCAATGATAGATATCGCAAAATAAAATTAGACATTGCAAAATACGGTGCTCGTCACTGTATAAAAGTGATTCTGCAGAAGTGTATGAAGATAATGGTAACAACTTAATATTATGTAAATCATATGCCAGAAATGTGAAAGAAGTATGCTTTTCTCATTTTTAGTTCCTGAAACATGGAAATATTGTAGCTGCATACAAGATAACATGATGATTTTCCGGCTTGTGCTCTGTAGGAGCTTGTGCTCATCTTCTACAAGATTTGTGAAAATGGTGACAATCTTTCTTGAATGTCACTTGATGATCTAATCAAAGTGTTAATCTGTTCCTTTTACAGTCTGAATTTTCTTTGACTTTCCTGATTACACTCCCACACTTCCATGACTTTCCAAACAACACAGGTGATCACAAACAAGGTTAGTTTTCTTCCATGAGTACTCCAAGTGATTCAAGTATTACGCATACAAAAAATTTCACAGAATTTCTAATATCAAAGTGGCTTCTCACAAAGACATTACCTCCAGTACATGATCTCCACCGGTACATGTTGGGAGAGCGGGGGGTTGTGTTTTGTTTTGTTTTTTGATTCAGAACAATAATGCATTCTTAGTATCTATGATTCTCAAGGCATCTGTGGGCTAGAACTAAAGGTTGAAAACTTAATGTTGCTAAGAGAAACCTATTGTTCTGAGGCTTCCAAGTGCATTGTGTTTTCTCTGCGCTGGAGACTTCTGTTGCTGCTCCTAAGGCAGCACTTCTCAAAGGTGACAGTGTGTAGTCCTCTCATCGCAGAAGGACTCAAAGTTTTGAGATATTAGAAAAAGCAGTTGGCAGTGACTTATTTCTTCCAAGGTGGAGGTCTAAAGCCTTTAATTGTTTTAACGCCTGGAAGAAACTCCCGTTCCTCCATGGGCAAAGGAAAAATGGAACAGTGAAGTGAGTAAGCACAATTACACCTATCATTTCATGGAAGGGAAGCCTATACATGTATGATGAAGTTTGAGAAGTACAGAGGAAACTTTCAAGGTATGAATTTGTACATGGGTGCTGAAGAAGGTGAACTGGTGTATTTATTTATTTCTTTTCTGAAGCCTTGCAATGCCCTACCTTTCCATCAAGAGACCTTTACACTTGGGGTTGGGAAAAGTAATACCCAGATCACCTCTTGGGAAGCCTGTGTTACAAGGCTTCAGTATTTCACCCTGTCAATGCAAATAGTTGGTTAATTTTATGAATTTTAATTAATTAATTTTATTTAATTAATTAATTCTCCTGTGTCTTCCAGCCTTACCAGATCCATGGGAATGGACTGCTGTACAGAGACCTTTGAAAGTCAAAGGAGCTCTGGAGTGCACCCAAGCTGCTGATTTCTGGCTTTTACACATGCCAAAAATGCGAGGAAAGGTATGCCCATGTGTCTTAGAAGAAAAAGGAGAGGACATTTAGATTAGGGAATGGGCAGAAAGGGTTGATGAGCACAAATCAGAGGAGCAGATAGATAAACAGCGCTTAATAAATTATGGAAGAGGAAAAGAAGCTTTTGGACAACTCAGAGAGGCATTCGAGCTCTAGCTGGCTATAAATATGCGCAAACTAGAGTTATGATCAATAAGGTTTCTCTAAGAAGTTTCAAATGGCAGTTTGACAATCTGTTTATCAAAAAAAAGGGATTGATTACCGCTATCCCCAAAATAATTTATATTATCCTTCTTTTTGCTATTATGGTATTGCTTGCACCTACATTTAGTTCCATACAATGGAACTTAGGTTTAGTTTAGATATTTCAAGAACAAATCGCATACTAAGATTTAACTGCTATCAAATGTTTCACAAATGGGATGCCATATGCACAGATCTGTTGTATAAACAACTTTTAATCAATCTAAAAAATATATGACTACAAAAGCTACAAAAATACAAAAATCACATTTCTAAAGCATATTTAGTTACATCAGTTGGACGCATTAAAAATAGTTTTAAAAAGACACACTGAAAAGACAATACTATAAAGATTTGAGTCTGCCTAACTGGTACGTCTAGACTCATTAAATGTCAAAATACTAACTGTCTCTTATTTTCAGAACACAGAAATGTATATTTTTCATGTCACAGATGCCAGAGGTGAAAAGCAATTTAATTCCAAGCTGGCATGATATTAAAAAGAACTGCTGCAGAGATTTCAGGAACAACAAACCCACTTCAGACCTCAGGGAAAGCCTGCAGAGAAGTGTCCTTACTAAAATTTAAAAAGAAAGGCTTTGAACTACAACATGGAAACAAATACGGACATTTTCTGTGAGCTCAAAAAAAGGAAAAAGAAAGAGAATAGATTATTCCAAAATGGAAATAAGGTCCTGGCACCTCAGCAATAAAAAGCTCACAGGACCAAATATGTTTAGTCTCTTCCCTTCATGTTTAGCTTCAGTTTTGACTAAGAAAATGTTATCCTTTCAGATCAATAAATCTTGGTAATGGTCTCTGCAGAAGTCAATTTCCACTTTATTCTATACAGTAGGGAACACAGTATGAGAGACTCAAAGATTTATAAAGCATATTGTGGGGCTGGGAAGAACCTCAGGTTAAGTGCAGATCTTGTCTCGTGAAACTTCAAAAGACAGTGAAAGGGGAATGAAGGAAAATTAGGGCCAAAAGGAGACACTGACTGAAGAGAGTAATTTAGACTGAAGAGAGTAATTTAGGATCTTCCTTCTTATGCTAAAGCTCAAAAAGCCTAACAGTGATTCATTAGGGAAAGAGCCCTGAAAGCTGTAATATTTATCTCTTTTTTTTTTTTTTTTTTTTTTTTTTTTTTTTTTTTTTTTTTTTTTTTTTTTGTAGTATGAGTTTTTAAACGCTGGGCAGTACTCCCAAGACTTGGTAACAAGCAATGGGCTGAAGACCACAGCCATCCATGTATGTAATGCCTTACCAACTTGAAACACGGGTTTCACAATCTGTCTACAACTTAAATGGCGCACGTCTATCTCCTCCTGTTTATCGAGCTCTAATAATAGCCACCTCATTTCATATGATGTTTTCACGTGAGGTGGAAAATGACACCACAGAACCACAGGGAAATGTAGTCTTCTGTCCCCATACATATGGAGGAAAGGGTCTCATTGAGAGACGATAGCGTGATGCTTTGGTGCTGAGCTTGGATGAGCACCTGTCCGTGCAATTTTTCTGCAGCCTGCCTGGCCGAGTCCTGTCGCAGCTGCACAGTCAGTGCAAATGGCATCCCCCCAGACACATTTGAAGCTGACTCCTGCAGCAGGCCGAGGGTGGTAAGCACAGTATATGAGGCTGCCTTCTTTGGAGCAAGAAGAGTTTGCTTGTACAAAAGGACAGTGTGCCACCCACACTCTGGATGAGAGAAATAGTGCTGGGCATTTTATTTGCAAGTACAAGTGAGCTGTACAGCAAAAGGAGTGAGGATAGCATCAGATGAGTCAGTGGCAGCTGTGGGAGCCTGCAGGCCTTAAAATGCATGTTTGCTGAAGGAAACCACCTCTCTCCAGAAGACCACATAGAAAGCACCCTCCTAAAACTGGCACCTTGGATATAAGTAGGCAGTTTTGTGGAGGTTTACTGAAAAGACAGTAGGGTAGCGCTACGCAGCTGAAGGCAGAGGTAAGGTAGCTGGCATGTAGCAGAATGAAACTAGAATGAATAACGTTAGGTAAAATAAATGCTACCTGAGCCCACCTAAACAGCTGTTAGCTGCTACACTAGGTAGGAAGGTTAATCAGGAGGATTAGTAGCAGTGGGCTCTTCATTCCTGTTTCTGCTGGCCATAATGAATGGAACTAGGTGATCTTTAAGGTCCCTTCCAACCCAAAACATTCTGTGATTCTATGTTTCCATTCAATAATTTCCCAGAAGCAGCAATGGAGTTTCTGGAAGGTCAGTATAGTGATCTCCATATCTTGCTGGGGTCCTGCACCTCCTCCTGTCCAGCAGTTCCCAAAAAAGTGGTACATGAACGAGCACAGAGCTGACAACGTAGCACACAGGGTAGAAGAAGTCCAAATAGGAATGGACAGGAGAATATTTTTTGGTTTCACAGGTAGTATCTGCTCTTGATTGTCCTCATATACTGAAGAGAAATCGATAATTTATTTCATTTAGCATGTTATGAGACTTTAGGACTCACTGTGCAAGTTTTATTTATGTCAAGAAACAGTTGCACACATGAATAGTCCTATTAAATTACCAGTGACCAGGTTCACATCTGTGCAAGCTTTATTCATATTATCAGGCTCTTTTAAGCTATATTTGCATAGAGTACCATGAAGAGTATCTTTGCAATTCCCCAAAGGGAATACATGCACTTTCATTTCTGGTTTGCAGACAATAAAAAAAAAGAGAGTGAAGGAAACTGTTTGCTGCAAAAGAAATTATTATTTTACTTTTTTTTTTAATATAAGAGCACTTATCTTATTACTTACTAATCCTAAATGCTTATTGCAAAGACAAAAATTTAATTGACATTATAATTTATCACTGTAATTAGATATGAATTACCATAAAGGCAACATAAGACATTCTTGAACAGAGCTGTTAACATGGCTTCCTGACTGGCTCTACAAAACAGTTTTTTAGGAAAAACTCCAAGTATCCTCATGGGTGACCCAAGGCAGAAGACAGCAAAGAACATAGAGTAGAGAAAATGTTGTTTCACTGTTGAGAAAACAAACAGACACTTAGATCTGGTTTCATTTCTTTCTGTCACAGGTAGCTTAATAACCATGATCCACTGATTAAACACCACACTAGTAAATTAGGGCAATTATTTTCCTTATTCACAAAGTGTTTGTGATAGGAATGTGTAAAAACTTTTACCTAGGAAGTGGAGAGGAGAAATTGGTTTACAAACAAGAATTTCTCAACCAGGTTTATTCAAAAAGCAAGTTTTTCCACCTTTTCTATTGAAAGAGAAGCCTGGAAGACTGCTAGCACCTTTCAGAAAGTTATGAGTATTTTGAAATAAGGACACAAAATCTTAAAAAAATATATTTTCAGTGTGCACTATGAATTCAACTCCTTTTTTTTTTGTTAAAAAAATTGTTATAATAACAATTTATATAGTTATAACAACAATTTTTTACCACCCATGAGATATAATAATTTTCTTGACACTGGATGAGGGAGTGGGCAAACAGACAAACAATGCAGGAGAAGTGCTAGTCCACATTGTGGCATATGTTTTGAGTACTTAAAAGGTCGATAAAACTCTTGCAGTTTCTGGCTAGCTTCTCCTAAATTTTCCCCCTGAATACCACAGGGCTGGGGGAGATAAGTGCTATATCACATATAGCTATAGCACATATATGTGCTATCACCTCCAGTGATGATATATTTCCTGTACGTCACAAAACAGGAAAAAGCATAAGGAACAAGCCTCAACTGATCCTTTGCCCCTCTCTGCGTCAGTGCTATACAGATAATTTTTGTGTTTTTTCATAATATATATAGTAGAAGGATTAATGACTCTGGTTCTCCCTTTTGTAGAACCATTTCTGGAAGAATGCACCGATGATCATCTGTCTTCCCCTGTAGAGCAATAGATGATAAACTCATCATTAGAAAAATACCTTGTAACAGGAAAAGTATAGAGTTGGCAAAAGGAGAAGTAGGTTTCTGCTGTACTTTTTTCTACTTCATACCCCAAAGAGTAAGCAAGATTATGTTGGACTTTTAAAGAATTTTCACAAACCACACTTCCCACTCTACCTGAAGGGTAAACAAACACACACACAAAGAAAGATGCATCATATTCGAGTGCAATTCCCCCAGTGGACTATCACAGGACCCTGTTTGCCTTCTGCGTTTTGAGGTTGATTACAGCAGCTCCAGTTTAACTTATATTTTTCCTGTCTGCTATATTGTTGCATGTCTGAGCTCATCTGTGTTTCTTCCTAATTCTGCACTACAAAAGAAAACTAAAAATATAACTAAATTGTTTTGTAAATTGAATTTCTAAGGGCTCTCTGACTTTTGCTGCATTCAGTGATATTTAAGTCATACAGTGCTTTATCTACCCTTTTCACTCACTTCAACTTTCCCAGCAAATGCAAGAAGTAAACCATAGTTTTATTTGTCTTTAAAAAGCACTTGTTTTCTAGAAAGTCAAAACAATGGAAACAAACTCTGCAAGTAACGAAAAGTATATATGTGTTTCAAAAAGCACTGCTCATATTGTACTTCCAGAAATAATACAGAAGCCTGAGCTGTCCCATTTCCTAGAGTTTTAATTCATTACTCTCCCTTCAGCTTTGAAAATTAACTTATTTCCTTTCCCATATTTATTATGATATTATACTTCAAACTAGGTATGACAGGACATCAAAGAAATTAACAGATCACCTAATTCTGTGATCTTGACAGCAGTGTGAAGAATATTTTCATGAATCCTCTATTTCTACTTCATATGCAGTGGGGATCGTCTGACATTTTGTAAATGACATCATCTTGATTTCCAGAATTCTGTTCAGTGGTAGTAAATCTGTCCCCAAACAACCCACAATGTACCTATTTTTCAATTTCCTTGCACAGTCAAATTAAAGTTTGATTTGAGTGGTTTGCAATAACTTTGCAGAGGGGAGTGGGGGGTGGGGGGGTGTTTGTTTGGGTGTGTTTTTTTGTTTTGTCTGTTGATGTTGTTGGTTTGGTTTGGGGTTTTTGTCCCCAGAGGTGTAAGGCCTGGGAGAAATGAGGCAAGAAACTGAAACCTGCATGTGCAAAGTAACAGGTTTTCTTTCCGTGGGCTATTTGAACACTGTCTGCCATGCTGAAGATTTTCTCATTCTTCCTTGGTCCAATTTTGCAAGCCACAATCTGCTCCAAAGAAAAGTAATATTGAGGAACTCTATATTTAGTCTTCTTGTAATATGGCATAGCAGCAGGAGAGGTTCCATCAATCAGCTGGAGCTCTGCTATTTCCTTGGATGACATTAGCTGAACAATCTCTTTTCTCAAAATGTGCATAAAATGACTCTTTAAATATGAGTCTGATATTGGAAGACTTCATTGGGGGAAGCCAATCACTAGTTAATTTTAAAACACAGGTTGAAAAATTTTTTGGCTTTAGAGATGACACACAGAAATATGCTCCAAGTTTGGAGCATGTGCTTCATCTTTTCTGAAGTCTTTCAACAAAACTTTCATTTTATTACTATTTTCAGCTCACTTAAACAATTATAAAATCACACACATATTTCCTTTCTTCTTTGAAAAAAAATTATTCCACTTTCAGAAGCAGGATTTGGAACACATAGTCTTCCAGGAAAAAACATGTTTAGGAAAGCACAATTTTGTCTGGTTTAATAGTCCACTGGTGATTGCCAGTACCTGTAATAAACACTGGCCAATATTCTTATCTGCTCAATCTGAAAAAACCAAATCAATAGAAAATCCAAATTAGGTGCCATAGTGTCTTAAGTAGAAGAATCTTGCTACCCACACATGGCTCCCCATTCTGAATGATGCTTTGGGAATGTGAGGCAGGCAAGCTCATAGGTCGATGCTGAAAGGTATGACCCTGCTGGCCCCATATTTTGAAACATGCCAGAAGCCTGTGTACAAATAGTGCTCTTTTCCTCACTTCACAAATTTCAGCAGTTTAACAAGTCCCTGAAGTGAGGCAGAATGCAAAGCCTCATCCAAAGCATCACAACAAGAAGCTGGAAACCCTCTGGAGATCTGCAGTCCGCCAGTGCCTCCACTCTGCTGATCTTGTCTAAGCTGTGCTGAATGAAGGTCAACCTTTCAATTAATGCCTATTCCACTGTAGCAAATTGCTTTTTTTCCCCTGAATTGATATGATATAGGAGACTTTTTTTATTATTAATAATTTAAGGGTTCTATCTTTATTCCCTTATCCAATGACCTGCTTTAAAGCATTAGTGGAGAATACTAATAGGACTACTTTCACATGGGATATGTTGGTGTATGAGATAGTACCTATAATAAGGTTGAGCATGAGGCATAGGTAATCCCTAGGTACTTTGTGATATTTGATTTGATTTGTGGTCCTTTGCAAAAGAGGCAAAACATGCTTGAACCTGATAAATGTCCTGCAAGTGAATGAAAAATGTCTATTGGTCAGAGAACAAAATTACTCCCAAGGGGATATGTTGCTTTAAGAAAGAATATTTTCCATATCCAACTTTTTGCTAATAGCACAATGAGTTAGAGGAAGAGACAGAGAAAGGTCAGATTTAGAGGACTCTTTAAGCTCCTTCTGTTTAGTCTTTAATAATGTAGTGTAATAAATTTTTACAAAGAACAAAATCTGCCCCTAAGTATTTTATTAACTATTAACATGTTTGGAGTGGTTTAGTTAAAACACTGCCACCTTTATGCTTATAAAACATGTCAATGGACTTCAAAAATTTTTATTTCTATTTTTCTTCTGCCTTTTCCTGGGAGGAGTCTATATTTTCATTTACAGGTTCACAGAACCTAAAGTTTTTGGATATTGCTCTTGCTTGTCTTCAATTAAAATATTGTTATGAACAGCCTTGCAGCTACTGCAACATGTCTTACAATTGAATTCTTCAAGGCTCAGACCAATAATGGCAGAGGATATTTTTAATAAAGGCAGCAGAAAATGTTTTTCCAGTTCTATTTGTCAAACAAAAGTTTGTTTCTCATCAGCACAACCTTGACTTAACATCCAAATTCTCTCAATGTAATGACCTTGTGAAAGAAACTTGAAGATTCTTAGCACTGGAATATTTTTTTCTCCATCCCTTCCTGGTTGGCTTCAAGTACCTTGTAGTTTTTGGATGTTAAAACACTACATTCCTGAAGAATAAATATTCATACATCTAATAGTGTGAATTTTCCTTTTTTTTTTTAATTTCTAAGACAAGCCTTCTGTTCCACAAGCACAAACAATTCTTTTGATTTTTTCATGTCTTTGATGATAGGGTCCTCAGTGCACTCATGAAATTTGATGAAGTATAAAATTATTGAGAGAAGATGGAACTGGCTGAATATCAGTGAGACTGATGCAGTACAGCACACACATCTCACACTTTTCCCAAAAGTAAGGAAACCTGGAGGTGACAAATAAAAAAGTTTTGAAAACCATCTTTATGATTTGCATAACTGGGCTATTTCAAGTAACCATTATTCAGACTCTAAAGTGGAGAAATTTCTAAATGTTTAAAGTCTGTAAATGTCGTAACACAACTGGTGGTGAGACAGTATAGCCTAAAAGAATATAGGACCAAAGAAGTCATGTACCTCAGAAGTGAAATGTGTAGTATTCAGTAGAATGCCAGTCATGCCACCCCTAGGGTAAAACAGTATATTTTTCCCTTTTCATGAGCTAAATCAATAACAATAATTATTTTAACTAATGAATGTGTTTCTGTTGGAAAAGGCTAAAAAAGGTGAAAAATGCTTGAAAAACAATGACACAGATGTCTTTCACATCTTGGTGTTATGGCTTGAAATATGAAATCATTACAGGAAAAGAAATGACACTGCTTGTCCTATCCTCCTGGTGAAAGTGGCTGACAGAAGGACTTCATCACACAGACACACCACACACAAACTTACATAAATGCACAGAGCAGGTTTGCACTAATCTTCTAGTTATCACCAGTCCTGAAAACACTACTCTTCCTTTTATTTTTTTCAATATAAACTGCAAGCATCTCCAAGGTTTTCTCATTAACCTCTCTTTTCTATACTTATCAGCATCTTTTCCACATTGTTGGGGCCGTTTTCCAAACAATTGTTTGAGGGAAGGGGAAAAGCCAAAGCAATAATGGGCTCAGGGTCACAATTGAGACTGTTCCATATAATAAGCAAACCTGAAACAGTAAACTGAGAAAGAAAGAGGGAAGGAGAAGGAGAGAAAAGAAAATGCTGACTTGGGTCAGGGGTCAGCTCTCTGATCTCATTGTCAGTGCCTCTGCCTTTTGCGTTATGGAATTTGTCTTTCATTACCCTGTCTGCCACTCCTGTCAATACACTCTGAAAAGACTCCTCAATAGGAAATTGTAAAGTTCTGGTTGAGGTAACAGGGGGAACTACCCGCTGAAGCCAGCCTGTAGCTCACTGCTGTTTCCTGGGTCTCCTCTCTGGTGCCAATCTTTCCCCAGCACTGCCCAGCAGAGCATCAACAGGGACTGCGAGGGAAGAGGGGTTACACAGCCCGCCCCAGCCCACCCCTTCCTCCCGGGCAGAGCATCCCTGCTGCTTGAGGGAATGTGGGACTTTAATATCTGAGCCACTCGAGTGCTGCAAAGGCAAACAGTGCAGGAACACCTATTAATACAAAGAACATTGACAAATCATTTGTTTCGACATGAGAAAGAACATAATGATCTTCTGAAAGAGGAGATGAGGTAAAATGAAGACTGAGTATGGTAACATGAGCTTTATGCATCATACACGATGAAGATATTTAGTGCTGGTTTATTCCCTCTAACTTCTTACCTTAAACAGACTGGGGATTTCTGTCACAGCTAAGAGAGTTATAATCTCCCCTGACATTTGTACTACATCAACCTATACTGACGGTTTTTCCAATTGAGTACTCAGTTATCCTTAGCACTGCTGAATGTCCCAAGGAGAGTTTCTGTTTGGAACAAATTAATGAATGATTTTCAGTTTTCGAACCAAAATATTTGTACATTAATAGCCCATTTGAAATGCCAGATTTTCTTTTGTTTTCAGTTTATCCTCCAATTGAAGTAATACTGTATTTAAATACTTTTCTTAGAATTTGAAGTATTTTCTTAAAATTGGTGTAATCTATTCAAATTTGTAAAGCAAATCCTAAATTTAGTTATATGATTGGTGAACTTATCTTTCATTGGAAACATTTGCTTGAAATAAGCAATCACATGTCCATTCTTTGTTTCTGAAGTTCCATCAAACTGTTATTAAACCTTTACTTTTCCTCACTAAAAATTTTTATTTAGACACAATCTAGATCACTGAATTTTAAGATTTCACTATCCTTGGAGGTACATTGAGATCTGTGACACTGAAGTCTTTGCATAGCGTTACTCTTGAATATGCTAAGATCTGTCTCTTCTAGCATCAATACACTAAGTTTACCAAGAAGAGTTGTGGTATGGTTCATTGAATCCAGCCTAATTCAGCTTACGCTTCCCATACAAGACAGAGTTCACTAAGGAGGAGGCTTTCATTTCTGTAACATTTTCTGCAAAAGTCCAAAGTAATCCAGTAGTGCTTTCCCTAAGTATTTTCATCTTATCAGCTTAAGAAAGTATTCTGATATCATCTTCTGTAGGTTGATTTACTTTCCCCACAGTTTCTCAGTCTAGAGGGAAGAAAATATCACTAATAAATTGACACCAAATTTTGACATCACTGAGGGCAGGAACTAGAATGAGGGGAGGAAGGGAAGACAGGAAAGTTAGGGAAGGAAAGGAAAGGAAGATCGTAGGGTAGGGTAGGGTAGGGTAGGGTAGGGTAGGGTAGGGTAGGGTAGGGTAGGGTGGAAGGAAGGAAGGAAGAAA
>VZRL01003828.1:514352-589760 GCA_013397895.1 Origma solitaria | reverse complement strand
AAAATAACAAACCTGGCCATGCAAACCCAATAGAATTATTCAGGAAGAAAAATTAACAAATCTCAAAGGATCATGGGAATTTCTCCATGACAGGAAAACTGAGACTGAACTTTTTTCCCCTAAAATTGATATATTCTTATTCACAGTGAAATTAATTTTTGACCAGTCCTATTGTCTTTGTTTTCCACAGTCAGATTAGTTCATCACAATGGTTCTTTTCTATCCTAACAAATCCCAAACAAGCCTAGAGAATCTGTTCCAATCTGGAATTTTTGAAGATTACCTTAGAAATGACAGCTCTTAATTCTTGTTTGGATCCTTGAATATATTCTCATTGCTCCCCATCCCAGATGGACAGCCTATTGTGCTTCAGATGTTATGCATCATAAAATAGTTGTGTAATACCATCTTCTGTACTTACTGAAGTGCATTTACTGGAGACTGTCTATCACTAGGGCAGACAATCCCACTTTCTGAGCCAGGTGTATTTGGCAAAGGTCAGTGTCTGAGGAGGCTTACATAATAGGGCCCTTCAGGGACACTGATGTAGAATAAATGCTACAGAGTTCATTTGGAGAAAAGGTAAATGGCACAAGTGTCCCCCTTGGACCAAAGCAAGCTGATTTATCTGTTATGAAGTAGTTCCAAACACTGATAGAAAGGTGAGCTTAGGAATGTGGAGATTTGGCTTTTTCTTTTCCTCAGATCTTCATATGTGCTCACATCAGCATAGGACAGTGTAGCACTGTATCTTAGAAAGAAGCACTTGAGCCATTTATTTGTATCTTACTGGCAAGTAAAAAGTCTAACTCAACTCAAAAGTCTAACTGTGCTATTTCAGTGCACAAAACTGAATTTCACGCACAACAATTCCACTAGCCAATTTACCAACAGATGTTGTTTTACAGGGAGATCTATTAAATGAATTTGTCCTTCATTAATAGACACTATGTTATAAAGTTTCCCCCAATAGTTTTCCAGAGCACACTTGCTCCCAATTTGGTTGAAGTCCAGTCTTTGCTATAAAGTGCAAAATACTTGGCTGCTAACTAAAAATATATAGCAAGCAAGAAACACTTTTTAATTAATATAAAAGAAGTAGTTGTATTATTAACAGTGGTACTGGGAAAAAGGCAGTTTTATTTTTCCTCCTAAATTATTATTATATGTCTCCCACTGCTGGCATTTTCTTTGAAATAATCGTCCTTTTTCCAAAAGGTAATGGATACTTTTGCCTTCCATACTTTCCCTTTATGAGCATTTATAAGCCTCACTGCACATACTTTATCCAACAGGTAAGGTTCTACCTTATAAAAAAGCAATTTAGCTTTATAGATTTGGCAATACTGAACACTTGGTTAAATGAAGGGTGCCTAATTTAAGAAATGGCATATCTGAGAAGGCCTGCTATCACAGCTTTAAGTCAGTGCAAAAACACTATCCAGTACACTGCTTTGATATGGACAGAAACTATTGCTTCTGGCATATTCTCACATTGGTGGGTGCCTGGAAATCTTTCAGTATATGCTTCTATTTAGCTGGAAAAAAGATGGTATAGATCTTGAGGATGATTTTTTTAATTTAAAACTGTGTTATTTTATTTAGGAAAATATTTTTACAGAAATATGATATATTAATTGCTCAAGTTTTTAAGATACATTGCTTTTCAAAATAAGGGACTTCAAAGCAAGCATTTCTAGAACATGATTGAATCATAATGAAATTTTATGGTATTAAATGTTACACTTTCTATGTTCCAATCTTAGCCAATTTAACATTCAGACATCCCAAAACTGTGTTTATTTGAAAGAAAAACAAGTCAGAAATGGCAGAAAGTGGTCATTAAATACTATGGTTTATAATGTTAATGAGATTAACATTTTATAATAACCTAAGGTTATTTTATATTATTTTTAAGTTGGCAGAAAATAAAGTATGCAAATACTGGGGCATTTGGGGGTCACTTCGGGAGCTATGCCTACGGTCATTTTTTATTAGAACATTAACTGACTGACTTTAAAAGATAATCTGATAAATAGAATAACAGTATTTTTGCACAATTTAAACCTTAATAGGAGCCCTTTATTTTCATTCAGCACACAGCAGTATCTTGTAAAACTCCTCAATTTCTCTCTTTTTGACAGAGGGTTAGTTAAAATTAATATAACTTTATTTTATTTTGTGGTTTGGCTGGGTTTTTTTCAGAATTGGGTGGTGGGGTTCTTGTGTATTTGTTGCTTTGAGCTGGTACTTCTTTGTCTCTTAATGATAATTTAATTTGAAAAGGAACAGATGATCTTAGTCTTCAAAGCAACAGTCTCTCCCAACATTTGAAAAGTTCCCCAAGATATCCAAAAAACCTTTCAGCTTATTTGCCCTGGTGCCCCTTTTGCAATTACAAATTTGGGGAAGTTTCTTGCAACTCTCTATTATTGCATTTTGTAAACAATTTAGTTGCCAGTCCTTTATAGCTGTTGTCACCCATAATCCTCTCTTGTGCACCATTGACAGAGTGACCTTCATACTCACTGCCTCATCCATCATACAATGAACTTTTCACTCTACACCATGCTCATCCCTTCCGAGTAAGGAAAACCTTTGTCCGCATCCCACTTTGCCATTCACTGGAGATTCTGTACTTGTGCGAATGTGCATCATGAGAAATGAAAAAGGAGGAAGTGGGGGGAAAATCACCAGTTCAGCACCTTTGAAAGTAAGTACAGATGGCTAGCTTTAAAGCACATCTATCATTCTCATTTGGAGGTCTTTACCCGATAGGCCGCCCCCACTTGTGCCGCCCCACTGGACAGAAGACACCTAGTGAATCAGTAACAGTGAAAAACTAATTGCCATTTGAGAAATGTACTTTCCCTGCATTGCAAGATGCTCTGTGCATTTGCCTCACATCCCTAAATTTTAAGGATATCAATGAAAAGACTTTGGTTTTAAAATAATAAGCAATTTTTTAAATGAAACATATGAATAAGTGAAGATTAATTGTTATTTTCAACATTTTGTAATTGGCAAAGTTTGCTCTCAAAAGGGCTACACAATACATTATTAAGGACAAAGAATTCATCCTGTTCACATATTCATGTATAGGGTCTTGAGTATTCCTGCATTAAAATATTTCTTACTCCTCCAGAGAACAGGTTAAAACATTCAACTCTGGTGCCATTCTATTGGTGTTTAATCCTTATTTTTCTCTGCTTTCATTGATATAACACTTGACCAAAACCTAATCTCAGGCTTTTAGTCCCCTCTTCAGCTGCTTATATGGATATAGAACCAGCAGAGAGTACCAATAGCTGTGTGGTGCCCCAGGAAAAGAAAAAAAAGTAATGTTAGCCTTGAATTACCACATGGCACAAAGGCATAGAATGTGGATCTATTTATTTTATTGGATCCCTAAAACTTGTTATTTTTTTACCACTAGGTTTTTTAAAAAAATTTTTCTCAGAGATTTTCAGGAAATGTTTTAAACAATATACACCTATTCATTCTTTTAAATTATATATGAGACAATAAATCATAGAAAGACCCCAAGCTTAGAAAAGGGGAAGAGGGTTATTAGCTGTATAGGTGATGTGAGAAACTAGGGACTGACAATGGTACGTCACTGATATTTTCATATAATGAATGTAAGCAGATTTGGTTATTTTTAAAATTTTGTTTCATTTTCTTCATGAAGGTAGAGCTATGCTACAAACATGTCTTATTTGCTATTGTTTTTCACAGTTATATGCAAGAAAGTTTGCATTGAAAGTCCTATTTGTGGATCATTGCAAATTAGCTATTTCCCAAGAACTTATTTGCCTTTATTTAAAAAAAAAATAAATACACAAAAAAAATTTCCAACAAATCCAAAAAAACCCCAAAAACCACCAAACAAACAAACAAAAAAACCACCAAAAAACACCACCCCAAAAAAGACAATAAACCTTTTAGATTAAAATCCATGACATATTAGTAGGTTATAAATACACTGTGAACGTCTTCTTTTTTTTTTCATCCGTTTCAGTTGAGTCTTTCTACTTTACATTCTAGAATTTTAGTGTCTTTATAATCCCAGAATTATGGGCTTGAACTCTCTCTCAGAGATGTTGACATAAGTCAAATTAACATAACCTGAGCAATTTTGATCAAAGAAAGTGAGGAATTACAAGACAGGAGAAAGCAGTATCTCACTCAAAATCATTCATTCGCCAAGGTTTGGTCAGGCCTTGCACTCATTCACCGGTATTTTCTCCAGCTTTGCCTCCTAGGTGTTTAACCTGTGAAACTGCAAACCTTTATTTTCCAGTTGCATATATTCCCCCATCAGAAAGATTTCTCATTTAAAAATTGTGGCTTTTATTTGTATCTAAATAGAGGAAAAATGTAAGAGAGTAAAGTATTTTTAATGTAAACCTTTAGCAGCAAGAATTATACTAATAAAAATAAGTTGAAGATTCATTTGAGTGTGCATGTTTATCAAAAGCCTATTTTTTTAAATTACCCTCTTTCCTCTTCAGTTTATGGTATATGGACTTTTGAAAATGATTTTGTGATATATGCCTGAGGCCACCTCTTCTTCCCTCTCCTTTTATGGGTAAATTATGTATCTAGCTTCTCTACAAGTTCATAATAAACCACTCAGATTTGACGGTGAGCTTCAGTAGACTAAGGAAAATTACTTGAGGTAAGCACTTAAAGAGTACCTTTGAAACATCTCTTTAGAAGATATTTTTTTAGGACTAACTTCCTCTTGGGTGGGATGAAACCTTTGCTGTCCAAAGAACAGAGGCGCCTCTTAGTTACAGTGGATGCCAAGGCAGAAGATTTTCCTCATTTCTACTGATTAGCAAAACAAGCAGATGTGAAAGTGGATGTGATCTGCCAGACATTGGCTAAGAAAATGTACTCAATACCTGCAAGTGGAGCACACTTGTTGCTTCTTTTTAATATGACATCCCCTTGCACTCAACTGAATGATTGCTGGCCAACTTTTGGGACCCTCCTGCTCAGCTCAGAGACTGAATACACACAAGAAATCAATTTGCACTTCATCAATATAGCTGTGAGGTTAAAGGTTGGGATTTCCTTCCCAATGTGTTAATGCCACAACAAGAAATTACAGAAGCATTTTACATCAGCTAAAGACAAAAAAATCCTCTTTGCAATGTCAGCAAAATCAGCTACTGAGAATCTTAGCTTCATCATTGAAACTAATCTCTACATAACTAATAAAAGTCAGGGATAACTTTATCATTGCATTTCCATTCACTTACACAACCCACATGCAGGGCAAATAACAGAGAAGAAATAATATACTTCTGCGTTTCTAAAGGGAATGACTGCAACACAAGACCAGCATGAAGGAAAACCTTTTGCAAGTAGAAAGCATTGTACCAAACAGGGTGAGTTAATACTGTTTTTGCTGTTTTTCTGCCTTGTCTCTCAATCTTAAGTCAGCTGAGCAGCAGCTTTCTTAGAGGGAAAAAACAGGAGGAGGTCAGGCGGAATGACCTCCCTATTTTGTCTCCCAGTGGCCTGCCTCCCATTTACTACACCTTTTGACATCCTTAAGTAGATATCTCTTTAAATGTTCAGTCAGTAAAACAAACTGCAATGCAGGCAAAGGAAACAGGGGGTGGGGAAAGAAGTGTACACTCTGGGGCTCAGATTGAATGTGAAGCCCTCACAACCCATAAATGCTTTTTATATCTTCAGCCACAGATAAAAAATAGTCTATTATTTCATGTATTCAAAAAATACTAATTTCCAGTTTATTAACCAACTACTACAGCTTTCAAAGTGTGTCACTGTGAGTCTCTTGAGAGAAATGCCATTTTCTAAAATAAACTCTGGAGCTACATCTCAGGGAAATCTCTATTCAGATTTGCTAATTCAGCAGCAGAATTTTGGAAGTTAATAACTTGACTAATGAACTCAGAGTGAGGAATGTTAGTGTGTACTGTACTTTCTTGAATCCATGCTATTCATATACGAGAAATCAATTAATTGGGTAGTTATGGTAGTACATATGTGAGATGTGTTATAATGGGATCTATGGCTTGGAGGATATTATTTCAAGGCTGTTGTGGAAACATTCCAGATGTTCTGCAAAACTTTTTAGAGCTTTTTTCAATTTGTAAATTACACGTTTCCCACCTCTTGCTATTATCCATTAATTAAGCAATTTAAATATTATGCTAGGAAAATTAATTCTTAAATAAATATCAGATGCAACTCATGAACTTTAAATAATCAGAACTATAAGTTTTAACACCCTGGATGTACCTGTTTTTATCTGTAATCCCTAAAAAAGAAATCTGAAGGATGTGCATAGCATTTAGGGCTTCAATAATTGGTATGGAACTTTACAAAAAAATGGATTTAAAAGGTTCAAGTATTACTATGAGCCCTGTTCAGCATATCAAACACTGGTGAATTTTTAATTTTTCAGAATTTCTACTAATTTATTCTCTGATAGCCACAGAGTTATAGCTGACACATTTAGGATGACCTAAAAATCTTATATTAATCAGTTAATTTCAACCTCCATATAAACTGGACCCTTCATATAACCAAAATTTTTCATGAAAAAATAAGGCGTTTTTGGAGACCAGACTCATATGAACGTAATTGGGTACATACCTTTCTTTCAAGTTTAATTCTTTTGAATGACTTTTTAAAAAAAATTGGAAAATAAAATTGCCTTTAATTTTTTTTGCTGAATCTTGCTGTGCAGCTCCCCATGCAGTATGTTTTAGAGCAACTTTCCAAATAGAAAAGCTACTTCTTTTTCCAATATTTTGTTATTCAAATTTGTCATTTGTAATACAAATCAATCCCTACTCAAAAAAGAAAAGAAACCATTACATAAACAAATTATTAAGCTGTTGTATAATGTTTATATTAGTGAAATGTTATTTTCTATTGCTGCACTTAACAACTGCTTTGGGCAAGCCAAACTAGGTTTTAGTGCTAAGTGAGGTGAATGGAACAAGAAAATATTAAGAAATAATTTTTTGTCATTAAGGTGAGAAAATATGAATGAAATACAGGGACATATGTATCAGATGTGTTAATAACAAAAGAATTCATAAAAACTAGAAATCCATGATACATTTAAAGAAGAAAGTAATTAATGTTAGCACAAGGCACTGGTGCATACTGGGAGAAGGCAACACATAATGTAGATTTGAAGGTTCTGTTTCCTTTGAAATTAAATCTCTGGATAATAATAAATGGCACAAAAGATCCTACCTGGATCTCATCAAAACATTTTATTAAACTTTATTTTTTCAGTTACTTCTTTGTCAAAGCTAAGCCTTTCTGCAATGGCATATACATTTATAAAGCTTTCAGTGGGAGAATTCCAGAGGTTCGTGGCTTTGTGGTATATCTGGGTGCTTTAGAACAATCTTCTTTAAGGAAAACACAGGAATTTTGTTTGCCCCATGGGTCCAATCAGCAACGTCAGCATAATATTGCTCACCTATTAAGTCCTTCCTAAAGGAAAGATATTTAACTCGGAATAGGCAGGGGGATAACATGGCTTCCAATGTGGTGTTATTCAGCATCACACTTGCAGGCAGAAAAAGTCCAGGACAACCCCTAATGATGCAAACATTTCTCTAGAAGCAAAAGCATTACATTCCCATGGGGGTTAGGCAGCCTGATAGCACACTGTCCACAGTTCAGTCACCAAAAGTTACTCTCTCTTAGACATATCCTTTCTGGAGAAAGGTGGGAGAATGGAGGAATCAGCCTCCACATCCCAAAAACTGTGTATGAAATTCTGATAATTTAGACCATGCTATAGAAAATATGATGACAGGATATATTGTTCAGACACTGCAGATATAACCATCCCTGAAATATGAAAACTTCTTTTTCTGGGAACCATCTTCCACTTTAGATGTATTAAAAGAATGGACTTATTTTATGTTCACTTTTCAAAATTTTGATGGACATCTGATCATAAAAATTTCCAATTTTTTGTCCACATTTGACAAATGAAATTTATTTGCATACTTGTACAAGTCTACAACACATTTTAAATATGCTCTGCTTTTTTTTTTTTTTAAATGAGTAATTACTTTATCAGCAATTTATAAAAGGGAGATGCTACTAACATATTTTTCTCTTCAGCAGTTAACACATTTCTTAAACTGGCCTTCTGAACTTGGCATTTTCTCTCAAAAATGTCCCATTAATTCTTATTAGGGAGCTACTAGTAAAGAAAATTGCATGTTAACTTTTATCAATCTGTATGAATAAATGTTAACCATTCTCAGTTAAAACTCTCCTTTTAGCTCCACTCAAGTGAAAACACCTAAAGCAGTGCACATGTTGGCAAATCATTCAGAAGATTAATGCACTTAGGCCTGTACAAAGAGTTAGAGATGTGTATTAGCATTATAGATTTTAATTTGAAATGATGTCAGTCTTTTCTCAGCTGCATTGTAGTGCAAGGACTGCCATCTGCTTATAATAATGAATCTGACAATCCACGTAAATGTGATTTGCTGCTCCTTTTGCCAACATAATGGCCTGGATATTGATCCTAACGGTGGAGCAGTTGCTGCCATTTCATTCAATAGAAATGGGAGGAGAGGGTGAAACAGTGAAATTTCCAGGATTTCTGCTGGGATGACAGTTCAGAACAGAGCTGTGGAGTTTTCACTATGAGAAGGGACGAGGATATTGCTATTTCTCTTTTTCTCCTGGAACAAACCCTAGAACCTACAACTTCCAAAAAGGAAACAAACAAAAGAAAATGTGAACACCTGTAAGGGAAAAGAGCTCACAAGAGGAAGATAAAATAAATGCTTGTTGTTCAGATGTTCATTTTTCTTCCTGTTGCTGATGACAACCAAGATGGCACTTGGGGGAGGAGGAAAGATATAATATTTTATATTTTATATAGTATTTTACACTCTAAGGCACATTTGGAGCCATGCAGTGACTCTTCTCTGTGCTGTGAGAATGAGACGTCTGAGGTGCAGCATTTTGCCTCTCTCTCTCTCTAATTTCTTCACGAGCACTTGTATCCTTGAAGAAAGGCATTGGATGGCAAAAGCTCTGTCATTCATAAACCCCAGATCTCAGAGGAAACTTCTCTCCAGCTCACAGTAAATGTGGGCATTTCATACCTGCCATTTTCATCACCTCAGTGCAGAACTGCAGGTGTCTCTCAGGATGGCTTTCCTCCAGGAAACAGAACCTGGTTTCCCAGGAAGTGCTCAGACTTGGAGCTGTCTAGATGAAAGGTGAGGGACTATTTCCCTAAGCTACAACCATTATTATGTCTAAGTTGATTGCACCTCCACTGTTAATGTGATTTGTGCGGGGCCCAACAGTATTACAGTACCTTTATTAGAGGGTGCATGGCGTTTCCATGACAGCCAGAAGAGGTAGGGATGGAAAATGCCATTTGAGATAGCCCAGAAGTGTTTGATTGATACAAGTCATAAGGTCAGAAGCTTTAAGGAGCCAACTTCAGCAACACTCAGCCCGATTTTCTTCAAAAAGTGAAGTTTACAAGTAGTGGCATGACAATTTTTAATAGATTTTAACCAAAGGAGATAAAATATAAATATGCTGTTAATTTTACCTCAAACACTTCCTGAACAAGTCAGTGTGACCTCTGTGACTGAAATAATAATCTCCACAGCAATTTATAGTGGTTCCTCACACCTACACTCAAATTTTACACCATAACAAAGAGTGATATATGAAGCAGCTTATACATAACTCCATTTCAGAACTGTTCCTTTACTTTGAACAACTTTAACTACTGATTTTTCAACTTTCATTTCTAACCTTGAAGATGGTTATATTCATAAATGGAACAGGCACTGCTCATTTCAAGATATCCTCAACAATCCATCATCTTCATGTCTTTTGATCTCCCAGGACTATAATTTTCAAAAAAGTGTTCTCAATGTGTGAAACCACCTATAAGAGCTGCAGAGTGCATGTAAAATTTTTGTAATATTCTATCAAGACTAACCACAGAGCCTCCTGATTTAATATAGAACATCCTAGAATATCTTGCATCTTCTGCCTTATCTGAAAGAAATTTATTTCCCACAGAGCAGTGCATCACTGAGTAAAAGACAGTAAGAGGCAGAAAACCTACGCAAAGATGGTGAACGTGAAAGAAACAGAAGAAGAAAGAATAAATTCCAAAGCCTATATAAGAATAAAATTTGCCGAAATACCACGATAATTACTCTCTGATCCTTTTTTCTGATGATTGGTGATAATAAAAACCACTAATGATATTCAGATGAGCGTCAGAAAAACCCACCTGCCCTGAGGAAATTAGGTAAACAGAATTTGGCATAACCACAGAGGTGTTATTCCCAGATATGTGTATAAAATGAAGGTGGCTTTTTACTACTGACCAGTTTTGTGGGACTGACACAATAAATCTCCAACCAAAAAAGTTGATTCTGAGATTTTTCATCTCAGAATGAAGGACAAATCTGTTATTTCATCTTCTCTCCTATTATTTTCCTCCAGTGTTTCTGCTCAGGTAGCAACAGACAAGCAGCTTTAACTCAGGTCCTTTGCACAGTGCACCTTCATCTTTCTGTGGTGCAGATCTGCTTTTCCACAGGTGTTCCCCAGTTCACTCTTCTTTTTCTTTGAGCTGCATTTCCACTAGTTTTCTTTCTCTGAGAGGAAAGGTCAGGTTAAAAAAAAAAACCAAAACAAAAAAAGAAAAAATTCAAATTTATATCATTCCAGAATATCCCTGTGTGGAAATCGTTAAGTAAAACCTGTTTGCAATCAGCGTGGATGCCTTTAGAGGACAGAGATGGGGTCCGGATGCCTTCTCTCCTCTTTGGTTAGTACCCATTAGCCGTATTTCACTACTGTTTAAGCTACTATCAGCTATCCAGATGTACATCTTTTTTTTTTTTTATTCAACCCTCTGAACTCCCTTGTCATACGAAGGAGAACAACCATTTTAGTTAGGTACAGACCAGTAGGAAGAAAACTCATGTTCTAGTCCCAGTTTCTCAGGCTGTTGGTGTATATGCTGTAAAATCTCAGGACTAGCTTGTTTGTATCTCAATATAGCTTTTTTAGTAGGCACATTTTCCTGAGGAAGAACACAAAAATGGAAATAAATCTTTAAATCTGATTAAATACATACATTATTTTTGACATCTCTATAATTTCTTTTACATTAAAGCAATATTTGTGTATGCATGTGCATGTATATGAAAAAGAACCCCCTCAACACACACAGTCTAAGCATATAGCAGATATTCATTTATAGCTTGGGCATATATCTCAAACTAGATAATCCAGCTTCAGGAAAAAGCACTGGAAAAGCTGTTAGCATGGTGACAAACTACTTCTTCACATGGTCCCAAATCTTCATTTCCCTTCAAAAGGAAATTACTACTAGACAGGAAAAAAACTGTTCAGCTGGGATTGAAACAAATACATCTTAAAAAATACAAGAAATGTGCAACTCTTAATATGAAGGCACACTACCAAATCTCTCCCAGATGTCAAGCAAATGTAGAACCACAGCAGCACATCGTCCACCATGTGGCAATGCCCACAAGCATCCACATTTTACAGAGTCGTGGAAGAGCTTGGCTAGGAAGGGACTTAAAATATCATCTAGTTCTAACTCTTCTGCCACAGAGACCCTTTCACTAGATTAGGTTGCGCAAAGTCCCATCCAGCCTGGCATTGAACACTTCCAGGGATGCGGCATCCACAGCGTCTCTGGGCCACTTGTTAAGTGTCTCACTACCCTGACATTACACAATTTATTCCTTATCTCTAACATAAACCTTCTCTCAGTTTAAAGCCATTGTCCCTTGTTTTATCCCCACATCCTTTTGTAAAAAATCCCTCTCCAGCTGTCTTGTAAGCCCCCTCAGGTAATGGAAGGCAGCTTTAAGGTCTCCCTGGAGCCTTCTCTTTGGCTGTCTGAACAGCCCCAGCTCTCTCAGCCTGTCTTCATTGGAGAGGTGCACCAGCTCTGATCGTCTTCGTGGCCTCCTCTAGACTCAAACTTACTGTTTTGGGCATCATTAGTATCATCATGTCCTTTTGAACTTTCTTCTTTTTTTTTTTTCTGAGAAGTGGAAGAACACCAAGAGACCTAGAATACTATCCTGCAAATTAAAAGAGAAACACAGATTTTCTGCCTTGTGGAGCAGAAGGGGTACAATGTTCAGATTGTAATTGTCATGGTAATAGAATGGTACAATGTTCAATTGTAATTGTCATTTTTGGTGAGCCATCAGTAAATGTGTGGTATATCATTATACCTCCTAGCACATTTCATCCAAACCTTGCCTCTTCAATTTAGGAATACCTCCTTTTTAGTAATCACAGTTAAAAACACTGAGTGAGAAGAATCCTTTTTTGAGTTTATAAATGTAAGCAGCCAAGAAGATCTTTGTGGAGGAAAAAAAAAGAAAAAAAAGTGTTTGTTGGTGTTTCTTAACCAGCAGAAAAGGAGCAGCTGTCAGCCTGCCAGAATTCAGAATTTAGATGAGCTGTGAGGCCACACTTCTGCTACCCTGCATCTGGTTTGGAAACAAAGAACAACCTGTCTTTGGTTGCTCTCATCTTGTAAGTACAACTACCGCATAGGTAATTAACACTCCATGATAAGGGCTTAGTTTTGCATATCTTCATTTCTACTGACTCTTCCACAACGTGTCCTCTTCCCACTTACAATTAAAACAAAGGTTATGCAGAGGAAAGGAAACCTGAATCTTTTCTGACATTGAGGGGAAGCGAGGTAAATTTACTTTTACAGTTCATTTCCTGGAAAGCACACCATAATATATAATACTTTAAATGTATTTTTTAATCTTCTCCTTAAAAGACAAAGAGGGACATCTTCCCTTGCTCTTTAAAATGTTTCAAGATTAACTGTCTTTGTGAAGTATGTGGTAACTAAAAGCAGTATTTTTAAGGTATTATAGAAACATAGAAAGGCCTGGTTTGGAAAGGACCTTTAAATCAACTAGTTCTAACACTTGTGCCATGGGCAGGGACACCTGTCACTTAGACAAAGTTGCTCAGAGCTCCATGCAACCTGCCTTTCAACAGTTCCAGGGATGGGGCAGCCACAGTTTCTCTGGGTAACCTGTTCCAGTGCCTCATCATCACCATCACAGTAAAACACTTTTTCCTAATATCTAATCTAAATCTACTCTCTTTCACTTTGAAGCCATTAACCGTTGTCCTGTCACATACTGGTGCCCTCATCTTGTAAGGAGAGTGGTATTATTGCAATACTACAATTATTTGTAAATTAGTAGAGAGCAGTATTATTTGATGTTGTATATAGTATGAGTTCACTGGTGCTGTCTATAAAGCGATGAGTAGAGATTCACCTCCACAGGGGAATGAGATTTCTCTTACTCTCTGGTCATCTACAACAAATTCCAAAGTCATTCAGCACTGCTGGGTACAGGCCCTGTAGTGAATACTGGGTTTCGTGGGCAGCAGAGAGGTAGAGGGGACAGACTCTTGTGCTCTGTAGCTTGAACATTGCATATGGTCAAGACAACTTGAACTTCTACAATTTCAGCCCATGAACTCATCATAAACCATGGATTTTTGAAAGCTTATGAAATCCAAAGTTGCAGCAGGAAGGACATATTAAGGCAACACTGTCAGACAAAAAACCATAAACTTGTGATTGTTCTATATTTTAACACTCATTACTAACTCTTTTCCCTCTGTAATTTCAGGAATTGAACCCAAGTACATAGATATCTTACAATCTTGTAAATTGCTTTCTAAGTCCTGGTAAGTGGGCATTTTTTTAAATGTATTTTCACAAAAAAAAATGCTTAGAAGGAAATTCTTAGGAAAAAACCTCCTAGTGAGACAATTTGACCAAAGTTTGTGTCTTTGTTTTATTTCAGTTTCAGTATTTCACAGTTTTTTTATGTGTAACTGTCAAGTGAAAGATAAGGCTGTCATACTGTCTGAATAACAAAAGAAATACAATTTTCCTACACTGAAGTGTACTGGCCTAGTGCCACTGTTAAAATTAAATTTGTCCAATACCAGTTAGCTGCAGCAAACATTTTTATGGCAATAGTTGGCAAACAGAAGAGGTCTTTCTGGGGTTTTGTGTTGCTCCATTTCTCTAAAACAATGGGAAGAATTGGCATTGTCTATTCAGTGTAGAAGATAGGCTGTCAAGTAAAGCAAGACAAATGCGATGTCCTGACTGATTATTTCCTCAGATACTAAATCAATGAGCTTATTATCACAGCAATTACATTACTAATGTAAATAGATGCTATGTGTAGAAAACTGGTTAACAATAAGGTAGGCAGAGTGCAAGGGTTTTTTCTGTTACACAAAAAAAAGAAAAAATTGGAGTGTGTTATACTACAAATAACATTCAATCTTCAGTTCATATGCCTCAGTTATCTGAATATATGCTGTATCACATGATTTTACATGTAAGAGAAATGTACTGTAAAAATGTGCATAATTAAGGTTTTACTTGTGTAGTCTTTATTACCAACATTAATGTTCTTTTCTATATCAATCATTAATAAAATTCAGGGATTCTGAAATAAAAAAGAAGCACTACAGTTCTGCTCAGAAATTAACTCTGCCAATTTTTTAATGCAACCTGTTATTTAGTTTATAATGAAATCAAAAGGGGGGGGAAAAGCAATATCCTGTACAATGGCTAAAATTTGTTTCATATAACTCAACTTGAATTTCCCATCTATTCTTCTATTTTATAAATAGTTACCACTAAATTTCTAAAGTCTTCTCTGTTCTGGTCATTGTATATGTGCTTTAGATATATCCAGTATGCATAAAATAAATCATTATAAATTATATTATAAACAGCATTTATAAAGATATGTCTTTTTAGCAGAAGGCAGTTCCTACCTATGAAACAATTCAATCAGCTCTTTAGCTTTCTGAATACAGGTGGGTATTTGGGATACATGTTTTATTAATCTGAAACAGTAATGAGGAATTGAAGTAAATTGGTATGCGAGTTCTATAGGGAAAGACCATTAATCAGTATTTGACCTGACAGCAGGACACTTATATGTTATACTGTGATCTTTTTAAGTCAAAGGAGTCGAAGGAGTCTAGTAAGTACTAATAAAGAACATATGGAGCTGGTCTAGATATAACAGAGATCATGTCAGAAAATAACTTCTCAGAAAACATTGTTTCATGAAGTGCAAAACTTAAAATGGGAATGCTGATCACAGAGCTCTCACTATAGAGAGTTTTGTTTCTGCCGAATGCAGTGAAAAGCATCAGGATCTTTCTCCCTCCAAATGGGATTAAAAACAAATGGCAGATAACAAATCCTTCAATTTCTCTTTTCATCACTTTTATTTTATATATATATATATACACAACAGTGAGAGAAGCAGTCATATTTCTCCCTACTTTAGTATTTCAGGAAAAAATTGACTCTGAAAGGTTCTTGCTCATCATCATGTTAAATTAAACCATAGTTGAATAACTCCAGTTATTTTCTAAGGCCTTTTTGAAGCAGTAAGATCTTTTTCTGAGTCATTTAGGAAAGCTCTTTAGGTAAACTGTGTTCTCTGTTTCTTATAAAAAGCTGAGTACTAATCAAAAATAATCAAAAAAGCAATATTTCCTCAAAGATATAGGTTAAGTGAACTACAAATTTCAACACCAAGCCAAAAGTTCCTAAGCTGCAGCCACAGGATGTTTCTCAGTGAGCATTGCAAGAGTTTATTTTCATGACATCTTGCAATGTCCTAACACATTTGGAAGTAGATTGTTTAAGATGTTTTCATTCTACAAATTCATTCTATATATGTACATGTGTACCAACAACCTCAAAGTACATTTTTTCTGGTCTGGCACTTGATTCTGTATCAACGGAGAGAGAAGTACAGTCACTACTGCACCACTGAGGAGAATGGGTGCAGGAAAAACTTCTTAGCAACAATGCACTCAAACATCCACACTGCCAGCGTAAGATTTTTAGTCTTGTCAACCAACTGCCAAAATAAGCTTTCCCTGGAAGTCAGTCAAAATCATTTTGCCTTTGTGGAGACTGATTTCCATGACGGATATCAGTCACAGCTGCTTATAGTCATATGTATATTTTGTGCTATTATCATCTGGAATTTTTCATTCAAAAATAAACCGTTTCTGTTAAAGTTTAAAAAACCACTTGGTAAAAAAATATGTTGATAAATTGCAGTCTTTTTATGGAATATATAATACAGAATAAAATAACCATAAATAGACCAATAAAGAAAATTGCATATGTACTTATTTTTAGTAATAAAAAACCCCAACAACTTGGTACGTCTTTGAAAGTATCAGGGCAGTTTCAGGTAAAAGACTGCAAGAAAAGTTACCCAGAGAGCTCTCACAATTAAAGAGAAAATAGTTTGCAGAATGTCAAAATTCATTAAGATTTCTCTATGCAATAAATAAATCTTCTACAACATCATTTGCATTTATTACATGTGGCAGGTACAGTACCGTTATATCTCTTTTAATATCTGTTGGCTTTGGTATACAGTATTGGTCTCTGTCTTCAGAGAATTTCTCTCCCTCCTACAAAATTTAATTCTGCTCCTTTTGAAATAGTAGAACAAAACAGCTCCTTTTTAAAGATATTTTATGATGAAAAGTAATATGTCTTTGTTTAAAACCACAGACCAGGCATATCATTAGTTACAGTGTCTGTTCTTTGCAACTGAATTCCTCATTGGTTTTCCATATACTGGTGAAACTGCTGAGTTTCACAGCTCATCCAAAACACCTATGAAGATGAGTCTTCAGTTCCCCAGTTTACTCAGAAAATAATAAAATTGGCTCAGATTACTAAGGAAATATTGTTGCAATATTTCAACAATTTGTTTTAAAATTGAGAGTAATTTGAAGTGAAAATCTTCTGGGAGGGGTGTCAAATTCTTGCTTTCTCCTTTCTGGAATTTTTGAAGTCTTGAGAAAAATGTTTTGGACATGAGTTTATCATTAAAGGTAAAGAACCACTGTTTTCAAAAAGAAATATTTTTAGTCACTGGTAGTCATCATTCCAGTTTTCCACATGCATATTTCAGAGTCCATTAATTTCTGATATTATTATATAGGTTGCAATATGGTGTAACTTCATAACTTCATTTTTATTGAAAGAGACAAAAATAGTTCTGTAAGAATAAACTGAGACCAAATAGTTTTTCCATGTTCAGTGCATGTGGAATCTCTGTTTCTATGTTCTCTTAATATATTTTCACTTTACTAATTGTATGCATTATCAGCCTTACACTAAAAATATTGAAATTTTAAAAATCCTTTTGAAAATCCATCATTTTTATGCCTCTGAAGAAAATATATCACATTTTACAGATGCAGCTGACCAATATTTTTAAAGAAATGGCAGTATGTATTTATTACTTCTATCAGTGGTTAATAAATAAGATAAAGGTTTTTAGTTTTGTGGTTTTAATTTCTTTTAAAATCATATTATTACTTTGGACATAATAAATCAAATTGTTTGCTATCTCATCCACTGTCTGAGCAGTTCTATTGATCGGTGATGAATGAGTCCCCAAATTGCCTACTGTGTGCTCTATTCACGCACACTACATTGCTTGTTTTAGCTACGCTTATTGTGAGACACAAAAAAACCAAAACCAAAAAAAACCAGCAAAGCTGCAGGTGTGGGAAAATTAAGAAGCTTTGCCAAGGAAGGTCAGAACTATGGATAGGCTGAACAGCTCTAGAAATTGACTTAAGGTGTGAGACATCTGCCTTTCATTTTCGTACTGTATCTTGACTCAGACAATTGCAAATCAAAAACTAGAGGTCTTTTAGAAGTTGGATCACATACTGAGGAACAAAAGGAAATTCTAAGTTGATGCAGGCAACAATGATAACCATATAGAATGGGGATATTCTTTCCTCTCTTTCTACATGGTACATTCACTCCTCAACGAAGTATTTATAAAAATAAGTCGAAGTCCATTTCCTCATAGCTGCTTTTCTACTTTGTTCTTTCACACTCTCCCAAAGACTCATCACCACTCATGACATTGAAACCTTGGTGCAGCACTGGATACTTTTTATGCTCAGAGAAGACTCATCAGGTCCCATAAATGACACAGAGCTGAGCATTGTTTAAATCACTTTTGCTTATTGCTGTGCATAACAGCAGATAATTCACAGAGAAACCAGTTTTGAAGCATAGCTTCAAGAGAGCTAACGTAGCTTTCCCTTCGCCCTAAAGATAAATTCCATTTCAATGCTTTAAAAGGACAGCATCTAGAAAATAAAACTAATTAAATAATATCATCGCCTTATTTTTATGTGGTCAGCAAAAATGGGCTTCTCCATTGTGCTCACAGTTGGGGAAAACAACAGTGGTTTCCATCAACACGTACACAGCCAGCAGAAAAAAAAAAAAAAAAAAAGGCTAGTCTACTGTCTGTTTTCTAGGATATTTTTCTTACTATTTTTAGAAAACACATGTATTCAGAGCCAAAAGCTCTAACATGAGATATAGAATCTGACTGTAGGATTCCTTGTTTAAATTTGTGAAATCTAAAATAAAAATCCAAACTAAAAATATAGATGACAATTTTTTTTTCCCAGAAGGACTAAATTAAAAAAAAATGCAATGACAGTTTATCAGTTCTGAAAATTTGGGTATTAATAGATTCTTTATACAGATTTTAGGAACTAGATTCTGTCTTTCACTAGTCTTGTTTTGCCACTGCTATCTGTCCCTTCAGAATCTCGAGCAAGTAGATTTAAACTTGCAGTTGATTTAAGGTAGAACTTCTACACAGTATTCTTCTCACTCCAGTGTATTTTGGACATGGAAATGATCTATGCACTTTTGCATAGAACATGACTGTAGAGAAAAGGAGAAAATGCTGCAGAGAACTTGAAGCACTTGAAAGGAAAAAACCAAAAATACAATTATGAGAAAATTCATTAAAATCACTTAGAATTTTGAAATACCAATGACAACAATGAAGCATGGAGGTACTAAAATCATGTAATAGTGGTCAAAGTTTTGTATTACTTACAATTCATCAATATCAGAGTTTTCAGACTGTTGTACATTTGTTTAAATATTTTCTCAAGGATCTCACCATCCCAGGCACTCAGCCAATATAAAGCACATATAAGTTTGTTATAAAATAAGCATAATTAACCTTAAATTCTCTTGCATCATACAGTAGCATAATATTTGCTGGTAAAAAATACAGAAAAAAAATTTAGAGAAAGATATTCAGTTTTTCACTTCGATGGTATTTTCATTTATAAAAATTTTAAAAATGCTATGATGTTTAGAAATGACATTCAATGATACACATGTAGCAGAATTCAATTTTCATGTCACAAATATAGTAACAAAAATCATTACATTGTCACACTACATTTAGCAAAATACAGAAACTCAGAAATCCCCGAGTTTTACATCTGCCACTGTAGTACTAGCTTTCAGATTTGAACACTTCATCCACTATCCTTGACAGTTTCAGGGGAGATTTGACTCCTAGTCCCACCTTCCACCTTTGCTCCAGCAAATGACAAACACAATCATCAGTGGATGCTCATAGAGGCACAGCCACAAGCAAAGAAAGCCATTTAAAAAGACAGCCATGATAAAGTATTTCCTACAGTATTTCAGAATCCAGGTAACGCATATAAGCACCAGCTCAGGGAACACTGTTCAGTGGATTCCAAAGACCAAATTTTGATTTGTCCAAGCCTAGATTACCAGCAAAGTCACTGTGCACTTCCTATAGCAACCAAAAGATATTCACATTCAATGTAGTGACCCTCTTTAGTTCTAAAGACAGGACCAACCATACGGAATCTTTTCCCAGGTTGGCCAATATCCTTGCATTGCACAACTTGTTTTGAGTCACTGATTTGCCAAGGTGATATAGTTCTTTCTTAAAAGCATAGGTCTGATTTTCTACAGATCAGGTATTTTGGACAATGTCTTTCTGAAGGAGACATTGAATCAGAACTGGCTAAAATTCTTATATTTTTATGTTATTGAAAAAGTAATTCCACTATGTAACCTTTAACAGCTAAGTTTAACCACGCACAGATGCAGCTGCTACTAAAACAAGGAGCAGAATTCATTCCAGATAGTCATTATGCTAGATCTTTGAAGGTTACGGAGGAAATGAGTGTAGAGTTTCTAATAAAGCATTTACAAGCCAATTATGAATTTGTGTGCATTTCTATACTGGAAGGACTGGCTACTAAACTAAGACATTCAAAAGAGCTAAAGAGCATTATGCATACATAAAAATAACATGAGATTCAGCTTTCACCACAATATTATACATTAGTGTTTTATATTTGACATGGTAAAGTTGTACATTAAAAGGCATATTCTGCTATGTTTACCAGGAAGGATTGGTTTTGCCACTCAGGGATGCATTATTTATTTATTGATCAGCAGAAGGGCTACCTGAAACAGTGACTTTCTCTAGTTATCTACCTTTGCTACCACTGAGTAGGCACTGGACAAATGATACTGCCCTCTTTGAAATCAGCACATAGGCTAATTTACTGATAATTCTAGGAGATCTGGACAAACGATCTTAACTTAACTTGTTTGTTGAATACTCAGAGCCCTCTGCAGAGGATTAATTGAAACCTGAAGCGATGAGCGCCAGTCTCGATGTCACTTGCATTCTGTGTACTCATTTCCATCCCAAACTGCTGAAATACAGAACATTAAGGTCAACAAAAAAAAAGTCATTACCAAAATTATTTTAGATTTCTATGTCCTTTGTCTACAGTCAGAAACAGTGAACTGTTGCACAAGTAACAGCAATATCAGAAAGCAGCCGTGCCCTGTACTGACTGCTTGTATCACTGACCAGCCCATCAGCAGCGAATTAGCTTTGCACTTCAAGATACACACAGTGTGATTCATATTCACACTTTTTTTGAAAGGGATGGAACAAAAGGTCCTAACCTGAGACACAACTTTTGTAACTTTTCCAAGCTGGTAAAGAAAAGTGTTCTGTGTTAATCTTGTATCTAAAGCCTTAAGGAACGAATTTATATAAGGATTTAATCTTTTTCCACATTATGTTCTTCAAGTATGCTTAAACAAGACACAAAAGATCACACATTTCAATTACTAAAAAACATACAGGATGGAGTAACCTATTCTATAACCCTTTAAAAACTTTATAAACAACACATAAGTATTAAATAATTTCCTTGGCCTTAATACCCTTTATTGTCTTGATTTTTATTCCTCTGTTTTTAAAAGACAAAATCAAAATGTTTTGTTGTGTTGATCTTATTTTCATTGTAATTTACTTTCAAGCTGATTTGGAAACCTGTTTTAAAGTTCTAACTTAAGTGAAAAAGCATCTACTGCACAATAAAATCCTTGGGAAGAAATGTGATTTATGCAGATGAGTTTGTTAACAAAATTTACACATAAATGAGAACATTTTTTTCCATTCCGGTTGCTATTACAAAGAAACACTGGGAAGTAAATTATCTGTAGAAGAGTACAAGATAAAAAATGTATTAAAAGCTGTAAGAACGAAATTGAAATGTCAAACATAGTTACTTATAAAAAACAGGTGATGGACTCCTTGTAAGCTACCTATTAAAAAGAATAATCAAAGTGAACTAAAATGACTTTAGTTCTCCCACTAAACTTGTGGCTCAAATTCTCCACAGCTTTATTGCCTGTTTGCAGAGTTTCATTCACTCCTAGGCAGTGCAGGCTTTCTGAAAGTTAAGGCTATATATGATAAGACTCTTTATTACTCACATACATAACATTTGAATTCTGCTACAGGATTTCACAAAATCCTAATAAATGCTTCTTGGCACTAAGATTTTATGCATGCCATAACCAAGATGTTCTGCAGGCTGTAGAAGAGGGAGATGTGGTGCAAATACAGGTTTTCAAGCTGCAAAAAGGCTATGCAGTCAAAACTGAGACAAGGTCATTGTGACCAAGGCTGTTCCTGGCTGCAGGGCACATTTTCCTCAGGACCTTCCCTCTCAAACCCCCATCCCATTTCCATCCCCCCGTCCCAACAACCCTGGTCGCTTTCTGGTGGGGTGGTGACGCCTCCTGCCCAGGGCCTGGGGTCCTGGGACAATGGGGTCAGGAGCACAAAGCATAACGCTGTGACCAAAGTCTCCTCACCAGCAGGCCTTTTCAAGCCCATGGGAAGTAGGGCCACTTGAGCTGGACATGGCTGGCTTGTCAGTTCCTGACAACAAACTGTGTTTGGTACGCAGCGCATTCATGGGCAGTGTCATGCTTTTGTCCAGAGCCATGCCGACTTTCCCCAGGTCGGTTTCTGGCTTTTGCGGACAGGCAACGGCGTTGAGAAATCCACCCAAGCAGAAAGGGCCCCCCTGGCTGGTGATTTTTCACATTTAATTACTTGATTTTCCTTTCCTGCAGTCAGGAAGAAAATGGAATTACATCACGCCCCATGTAGCCTTGGAAAAGGACCAATTGTTTCTAATAGAGCCACTGGCGACAGGCACAATACATGCTCTCCTTGTTTCACGTCGGATATTAGATCGTCCAAACAAGTCTGAGTACTCCTGCTCCGAGGATCCTCAATAGGGAACAAAGGGGACCAGGCTTCTCCAATGTCACTTCCAGCACCCCACAAAAAAGAAATCTTTATTTAGGCACACTTCACCCTTTTTCACACTTTCCAAATATCTTCTGAGACTCAGCAAATGGTTTGGTGAGCAATGGCTTCCTACATGGAATCAGTGAGCTGATATTTTATTCTGCCCATCAGTAATTAGCTAAATGAATGCCTCTACCATTTCACTTAACTGCAGATGTGCCTGGTTGTAAATTTACAGTCACCAAGAAGTATGCGATGGGCCTATGACACTTGGCCCTGGGACAGTACAGTAACGACAGTTTATTAAATTAGGTACATTTCCCACAGGCACACAGATTATGTCACAGATCTTGCACAGATGTTCCACCACAGTTTATATTTAAAAAAACCCAACTGACCAAACAGACAAAAAACCCGCAAGAATTACCATATTTAATCAGACAAGTGGTGCATTGCAGTCAGTACTGCATCTCTAATGGCAGTGTATGGAGAATTGGTAGGGAGAAGTATGAGCACGTAGAGTAATGGAGAATAAGGCAAGTGTCAAAAATAAATAGTAGTACTTCCCTAAAATACTGTCTCCACTTGCAGTGATTTGTGGCTTAATGACTTTGTGAATCAGAGTATTTAAGAGCATTGGATGGACTTGTGTCCTACCAGTCTTGGCATTACTGACATGCTCAGGCCTTGTTGCACAAAATATCTAAAAACACTTTAATCACTTCCCAATCAGGGAAGATGCATGCCTGAGAATCACCTGCGTAAACCTTTCTTCCCAGCACACATTCACTCACCTCCCTGTCAAAATTGAACTTCAGTGCCTGTGCTTCTAAACGGGATCAATGTTCAATAATCAATGATCCACTTCTGAGAAGAAGTTATTTCTTCCAGGTGCTAAAAGATGTATGCATAATTCTAAAACAAGGCTTTCCTTAGCAATAAGTTTTAAACTAATTTACCTATGGGAAAAATGCAAGCAAACCTGTTTCTATTAACTGCTAGAGATGGGGGTCACTGTCATAAATACCTGTGTTAAAATATTTCTCCTCTTTTGTCAATATCTATCTCTGCGTGTGAATTGCAGAGCTGAGCATTGTTCTTTCATTACGTATGTGGACAGTTAACCACAGAGTCATCCTACACCAAAAAGGACTAGAATGCATTCATGATCAACAAGAGGGTACGGAGTAACATTTGCAGCAAGCAGACTTCGGACATGGAACATCATCAGGATAGGATGTAAGTAAGAGTAGATGGTATCAGATGATGTTTTACCTGAAATAAAAAATACTGGACCAGCATTGCTCTCCTGATGATTCTGTAGATGATTTTATCAGAGAACTTCTCATTACTGCTAATGACATTAAGGCATAAATGCTGTATTATCCCTGTTATTTATTCCAAACAACAGGCCTCTAGAACTGACAAAATCTACACAGATACAGTGTGTTCCTGTACCAAGAGAGGCAGAAATCTCCAAGCTTTCACTGAGAACTTTTGGATACAATATTAATGAACAACACAATATGAGTCCATATGGCTGGTGAGGCCTGAGCTGAAATTCATAGGACATCAGTCATTGTACTGCAGGAGTCAGGTCTTATATATATTTTAAAATAGTTTCTTTAATGGTATATTGAGCCACTGATGTCAATAATGAAAGAGAAGCGACAGATGTGCCTGTGCAGATCAACTAAGCTTTTTTAATGTTTTTAAATTATTTGTTCTGTTGTAGACCTACATTACCTAACAAAAGAAAAATAGGTTTGACTGGTATACATTCTAATTAGTTATACTAAATTTAGTCAAAAGTAGGAGTTTCTCTTTCATGCATGTCTTTTGATATGTTTTTTAATGTTTTCATTCTGAACTGGAATAAAACAATATATTTTGATGTTTCCAAACTAGTAGCTGCTTTTGTCACAACAATAAAATATCAAATTTACAAAATAATACTTCTCTAGAAGAACAGAAAGCAGAAGAAAAAGCACATTAAAAGAAATTTTACAGGGATTCATGACAATGTAGTCTTAACACATAAAGTGCACTTGCCAAAACCAGATGTTTTGTCTGAAAAAGAATAAAAAAGGAAAAAAAAAAAGGAAAGCAAGACATTTATTTTCTGGTAGCTTGTCAGTCAGAAAAAGAAACCTCAACATGTACACCATATAGGGTTGGACAGAGAAGATAGAAATTGCTACACTTCAAATTGGACCTCCACTCCCAGCTTCCCACCATGAAGTGATTTTTAGATGCATCCACCAAAGACATACACAAACCTAAGCAGAGTGGTAGATTAACAAAGCTGGATGACTGCACAGCCACTCTTGGCAGCTGAGGCCAAGACTGTAGCTACACATGTTAGAAAACTGCACCATGGCCATGTTCTGTCTAAAACTAGGACACAGATAAGGAAGCTGAGTGAACATAAAGTACAAGTTGTAAGTCTAACTCAGGTGTTTAACAGTGTTAGTGGGCAGTTGCCTATCTCAGTGCAAGTTAACATTCAGTAGTGTCTGTAGAGGCTTGATAACCCCTAATTTCTAAAGTTTCAGTTTAGGATATGGCACTTCACCATACCTTAGAGAAGAAGTCTGTTGAATACAGTGGGTAGATCCTGAAAAAAGGAATAACTGTCCAGCAAAAGTGGTGAAACAACATTAACAATCTAGGGGAAAAGATGAAGATGGATAACTCCTGCCCAGTGTGGCAGAGGAAAGACCAAAGACCATCTCCCAGAATTGAGATGATGGGTGCCAGGTGAGCTGAAGAGTTCCTTGATGTGAGAACTCATTAAAACTTGCCATAGCTGCTCTCTCTACAAGCCTGTTCAATAGTATGCAACTAAGATGCAATTACATGTATCCCCTGGATGGGTTTTCTGTATCAACTCATAATTAGTTCTTGGTATCTCCTTGATTTTAACAACGCCTTCAGCTCAAACAGTCCCAAACAATGTTCCAATCATCCTATTAGACACAAGACAAAGTTCATTCCTTAATTGCATTTACTCTGATTAATTTAAATTTATTTTTGTGACAGAGGTTTGTATCGTGCTGAAATAAAATTAATATCCAAAAGTTGTACTTAAGAATCCAGTGTCGAGTTTGTCACATACCTGGCAGCATTACCAGAGCCTCAGAAATATAAAAATAGTTGGTTTTACATGTGAAACTCTCCCACAATGACATTAAACACCCCTGGATTATTTTAACATCCATATTGCTAAGTCATGGTTTAGACAACTTTCTGAGGCCCTTTAGGTAACTGTTATTTTCACAGTAATGTATGAGTTTGAAACAACAGCAAAGGGCACAGTGTTTTCCCGGCATTTACAGTAAAGGTGAAATTGATATGTTTGAAATGCCACAAGTAAACACAGATAGTGGGCTCAACACATAATGAAGCCCACACATCCCAAACTAACAAAGGTAGCATCAGCTTGGAGCTTTAGCTATATAGAAACTCAAATTATAGTTGCTGGTTATTTGCTTTACACAGCACTCCTTTCCCATGATCACAGAACTCTGCCTGTATTTTGATTCAGTATTCACATGTAAAGGACATTTGTTAATTGTCCATTTTAACATGCATCGAAATGCGTGAGCTTAACGCAACTGAAGACTTAGAGCCGGTTTGACGTGTATCAAGTGGGTGCATTGAAAAGGCAACTTCAAAATTGAGGGATTGTTTTAAGTGGTTTAAACCTATCCTCTAAGCCAACTTTGTTGCTAAAAAGCTGCAGAGGTTTAAAATAAAAATAACACATTCTTAGCCTGTTTGCATTTCCTATTCACAGACCTTGTTCGTCTTTAATCTTAACTCTTTATCTCCAGAACCCTGAATGGGGGGAAAAGACAGAGACTATACCAGAATCCTTTGCTCTATCAACAGATACATGGGAATTAGAAAATAACCCTCTGCTCATTTGCCAATAGCCTTTGCAAGTCACCTAATTAGATGATTAAGTCATTAAAGGGATATGCGCATCTGAAAAGCCTCTAGTCAGCCTCTGAAATCAGAGGAGATAAAGACAAGACTCATTTCTTTTTTCTCTTACACTGAAAAGGTAATTAATCCATTTAACTCTGCCTAGCACTGCTTTTCTGTAGTAAAAAAGAGAGACTGAAGCAGGATAGCTTTTCAGAAACACTCTTTGAAACACCAGAATGACAAATGCCTCTTTCTTTTGCATGCCACATGAAGAGGTTAGGCTTAGCCTCCAGTGGTCAAAATTATTTAGACAAGAGATCAGCAGCAGTGTGTGTAATGCTGACTTTGGTATTTGGCATGTTACTACCTGGTAATTTGACTTTGTTGTAGCTCCATGAAAAGTCTCTCTCCAGAGCAGAACATAAGGCTGGTAAATAAAATTCTGAAGAGAAAATTATTTAGCTTCATTCACCTCCTGCTACAGAGGCTTCACAGTGTCATTCTTGGGTGCGTGTCACCTGCAGGATGGGGGCCGATTTCCAAACAGTAACCACAGTATGCTGTGATTTCCAGGCCTTTACTGTAAAACTGGAAGTAGTGTGTTGGAAATGACATACAAATATGTGCTGCCCTAGCAACTGAGGAAAGCTCCACATTTCAAGCTGCCAGCTACACTGGGGATAAACCAGTGCTCCAACACTAATTGTTAAGATCTCCATCTGTGTAAGGTTTGAGGCTTAATTTCTATGAATACATTTTGATGTTTTCAGTGTAACACAACCATGAAGAAACAAAGGTCAGCAGTAAGAAACAGAGCTCAGGAAAACCTTAATCCACAGTGCTGCTGTCAGATTTCATCAGATCAGGGAGCACAGCCTGTGTTGCAATAGCTTAGCCTCATCACTTCAGCCATGTGAGAGTGTCTTTACACAGGTGACAGTGGACAGAGGTCCTACACTCTGCTTTGCAATTCCCCTCTTTGGAATTAAATTGGTGAGTGAGGTAAAGAAAGATTAGTCCTATGAGCTTAAAACAAGAAACTTCTTTCCTCTGCTTCACAACTCTAAAATTTTTCCTGGGTCTGGCTACAGGAATGCTAGCAACACTATACAGTAAAAGGCAACGTCAAACATGGAAAGCATATTATTATAACTTACTGCCATTGTTATTCTAAAATCTGATATTTGTATGTCAAAACAATTCCTAGTTTTGAGCCACATTTGGAGTAAAATGTATGTGTGCTCACACAGTTTTTGAACTTGCAGTGCTGTAAGTTCAATGAGAACATTGTGTGATTTCCACAATAATTTTCTGGAAGAGTTCAGCTTTGACCTATTTCCGTTATTCTATTGTGTGTAACCCTCACAGTGATTCAATACTGTATCAAGTCCAAGGAAAGACAGAGAAATCACTCTGAAAGGTTTAATACACCTTTCAGTGCACATTTTAGTAGTACATTTTGACTGAAAATTTCAGTGACGAAACAGAGACAAAAAACCTGGTGTAGGGGCAGACAACACTTTTCAGGTTTTGTGACCAGATTACTGTGATGAGCATGCATAGATACATATTTTCTTGGGGAGAGGTGAGAAAAAAGAATCTAAATCATCCCGAAATACCATAGATTCTTAAAAATCCACGAATTGTCAAAGAAGTCCAAATATTTCATTTAAAAGTTGACACGTTGATATCCGATAGATATACTGCCAGGATGTGTTCCTTTAGGCAAAATGATTATCAGTCTTCCTTAGTTGACAGCAATTTAATAATAATACCAACATGAATTATTAATTTCTAACAATACTATAAATACATTGAAAATTTCTTGTCAACCCTTGCCTAGAAGGTAATAAATGAAAATTCCCCCAGATAAACTGAAATATAACTCTTAAGCCATTCTTTTTCTCTGAAAAATGCAACTGGAGGAAAGGGCATTAACTTAGCAAATGTTCTTTATTTTATTCATAATTCAATAGTTTGTGCTCACTTTAATCCTTATAGTAACTTTGTATTTTCCTTGTTATTTATTGGATCTATATTTGATATGCACAGAAGCAAATACCTACTTCTCACCTTCTATGGTGAGACAAGAGTTCTTTCTGTCCCACACTAACTAATGGGACTCTGTATTCTAAAATAATTTTAATTTTAAACATAAAAAGGGAACAAAGAGGCAATGAAATATGTTTCTTGAGGATGTCGTAGCTTAGTAATTTTCTAGTTTCTCAAACTAGGTTTTTTTCCCTAGTTTCTTTAAAAATTGAACTTGTACAGGAATGGCCAGATCAAAATACCAAGTAGATCAAAAGGCATTGTGGGTTATTTTAATGGTAAAGCCTTTAACAGGCAAACACTAATCTGTACGCAAGTTCATTACTTGCAGTATGAGAAAACAGAAAAAAACAGCAATGGAAACAGTTTTTAACTATTTAGGAAATTCTTTCAAATTCTAATTTGATATATCATCATTATTTCCCTCATAATGCAAAAAAAGACAACATATTATTTAATATATCAGTATATTCTAGATTTGCAGGGAAGGGGAGCAAAGCTGAAAAACCTTAGGCTACAAACTCAGCCTTAAGCAAAAAAAAAACCTTGACAATGTCTTGCTTGAGTGGCCCTTGAGAAATCTGTGAATAAACATTTTTTTGCTCTTATTATACACAATATTTCCGCCCTTCCCTATCTCAATTTGCATTACATACTTTTGACTGAAGGCAATAACAACGATACAAGGAAAAGAAACACATGTCAAAGGACATCTAGATAGCAACCTCTCAATGGTTGAAATCCTCCAAACAAAGTGTAACTTGCAAACGTAACTGGTACCATACCATAAGGCAAGCTAGCTCAAGCTATCAGTTGAACTAAAGATATTTAGTAGCTTGCTGAAAATTTCTAGTGGCTAGCATTTCATCTGCAGTGAAGAATTATTTTCGACAGACTCCATAGCATATTGAGTTATTCCAATCCACTGCTGAAACATTCTTAGTCGCAAACACTTAATGAAATAGTATTAGGTGCTAAATATTTACTTTACCCATAAATTAATTATTAATAAAAATGGAAATATATGTAATAAAATGAAAGAAACCAGTGTACGGGAAACACCGGAAAGGTTGTAACAATAGTTGGTGCAAAATAGACACACAGAAAACAGACTATATGCTTTCAGTAATTAATAAACAGGAATTATGTCAAGATTAGAAAAACAAGACAACCAGCAGGGCAGGACAATTTTGGATGGCAGCTAATTCACCAGGGATGACTTCAGGAAGTAACTGACACATCTGTACAAACAAGACAATTAAAATCCAGATTTAGAGCTCAGGTAAAGACTTAAATATGGTCTACGCATACATTCAGTGTAAGGAATAAATAAGCATTGCAGAGTTAGCATTGAAAATCTCTGTCATCACAAATTTCCTTCTTTCTTTTCTTTCTTAGGTCAGGCTACCATTTTGAAAACCTTCTTAAAGCATTAGCAGGTTTCTATTTCCCTCTTTTTTTCTCTTCTTTTTTTTTCCTTTTTTTTTTTTTACCAGCTGCTTCATTCATATCTCCTATACACTAAGGGCTCCCCCTGTACACAAATTCCCACAATGAAGTTAAGTAGGGAAAAAAATACATGAAAGAGCTGAAAAAGGGTTTTTTCAGTCTGTCTAAAATTAGCTTTTAATGTTTGTTGTCTAAAGTTGTTTTGTCAGTCCAAAACTAAGAAAACATCATTAAAACTGTAATCTTCCTGGCAGGCATAGGTCACGAGAGCAAGCTTGCTGTAAGTAAGCTTTAAGTATCACAGTCAAGGCTAATCAGCAACACTTAACATATTTCAATGCAAAAATTATTTACTCCATTTTGTTCCTAAATGACCTTTTCCAGAGCCAGTACTAGACAAACTCCTGGTCATGCTGTGCAGAAGCTTAAGATGTTAGTACCCCCCCAGCCTGTTCTTCCCCAACAACAAAGTTCCCATTTTGTTTTTCCCATTTTTGTTCCCCCAAAATTGATGCCTATAAATTCGCATGTGGTCTTCTTTCAGTAACCCTCAAGTTAACAAAATGGTCTTTGAGAAGAAATTTTCAGACTGCACAGCATCTTCCTGAAAAGAATATCCATTGACTTTCAGTATTATATCATCACTTTGAAGTCAGCTGGATGATTCTCACAAAAGGTCAAATGAACAAATGAAAGACTTGCCAGGATTTATTTTAGGTATTTATGCACCATTACAGAGTTACCATCACCTGATTTCCAAGACATTATTTTGATCTTTGGATTGCACAAGGTATAATAGTGATAATGAATGGAAAAACACAGGCTGTTTCTATCTCAGGATTTATCTCTGCTTAATTCAGTCTTGTTTTTCTCTTCAGACAATGTGATAACTTGAAGGGAAATGACCAGAGCTTTTTGGAGCACAGTAATGCCATCTCAAAAAAATCCTCTATCAGACCTTGGCATGCCTGCTGTCCTGTATTCTCTCCTGAATTCAGCAGGATGCTTCCAATATGACAACTGATCTACTAGACTTCCTACTAAACAAGCCAGAGCTTTACACTGGATAAGCCACTTTAAAGGTAGCTGTGAGGAGCCTGCCAGCCATGAGCTGCATGCAGATGAAAGTGAATAATGCAACATGCAGCATGCAGCAATATTCTGCCAGTACTGATTCCATCTACACAACAAATACTCATCATGTGCACATAGATGGCAACTGAATCAATTATAATCTTTCAAGAAGAGTAAAAACAAAGACCTACGTTTTCAAAGCAAATGTCACCAAAACAGTTAAAAAAGACAAAAGCCAGATAAAAATATGAATAGAAATGATCTCTTGATTGCTCTTCTCATTGTAAACTGCATGGTGAGGGTTTTTTCTCCCATTTGAAGGGTCAGAATAAAAAGTCTGAAGTAAAAACCATGTTTAAGTTTTCATCTTTGAAAGGATCTATCTACTCTTGGAAAGAAAAAAAGAAAAGCTGATAATATTTTAACATGTAGGGATCAAACTAACAATGCCACTCACAATCAAAAAGTAAAATACATTTGAAGCATGTTATTTTCAAACTTTCTTGCCCTAAAGAATAATAAGCTTTCTAGTGTAGCTAGGGAAAGTAAATGCAGAAAAAATAAAACCACAGAAATGTCAGATGACTCCTTTCTGGTGGGTAAAAATAATGCACTAGCCAACATTTACTGTTTTCCCTTATTTCTGAAAGGAATTCCCTTCAACATATAGCAGCAGTACAGGTTCTACCACTTAAATACATGTGATAATTGAGACACAGAATACACATATAAAACATGTATTTAATCTACGCTCTCAGAGAAGAAAACATAGTTACAGAATGGACAAACCTCTAAGACCTACCAAATTAAAACAAGGAAATACATCTTGAGTCCCACAATCTTTTTTATTGTGCAGTACATTAGGTGGTATTACAAACTGCTTATACCAAAGAAAAAAACAATGTTTTTCTCCAAACTTTCATTCTTACTTACCTATATAGGTTAAAACAAGCAAGCAGAAACATATGCCAAAATATAATTAAATAATTAACTCCATTCATACCTTCTACTTATTCCCTGCTCCCAAAGCAGTTTCTGCAGCAGCTGATAGCACCCCCTTTGGCTCGTGGAAGGAATTAAAAGGAGCTCCTTCTGAGGGAACCCAGACCACATCTAGGTTGGTGGTTATTTGACGAACTTGTGACTCACCATGGTCATGTCCCACTTACACTGAAAGGAAATGTATTGCAGTCATGTTTAAATACTGCTAGTTGCTAATTTTATTCAATGTGGAACTGAAGTTGTCAAGTTGATGTTTGACTGTACTATTTATAGGCTGTCAACCAACCATTACTCAATTTTAATCTAAATAAAAGGCATCAAAATATATACACTGTGTTTAGTTATTATTGCCATCATTGTGCATAAAATTTATTAATGAGACAGGGAAGGTATGAATGTCCTTTTCACAGTTTAATATAAGGCTGAAAAAAGTCAGATTTTAGTACTATACTTAGTTATTTATGAAATGTTGCATTGCTGTGAGAAAAAAACAGAAGCTGGACAAGTTTGAGCTCTTTTCCACAGAACACCATCTTCCTTTGCAAAGGCAATTTCAAGATGTCCAGTTATGTCTGAGAACAAATCACACCAAAAATTGAAATAGCTGTTTTCCTCAGTTTCAATGAGATTTCTGGAGTCCACCAGAAAAGATATGGCAGTGAATCATAGTCTTACAATATGAAAAACAAAAATTAAGTCACAAAGAAGACTGGACCAGACACATATTTTGAAAAATGCCTTTCAATATGCTGTTTTCCTCTGATATTAGTTCTATTTGCCTACACCTTAACAAAAGTCACAGAACCATGTGAAGTAATATGAATTTGTGATGAGGAAGTGGAGGAGGAAGATGAGTGAATTTTGCTGATCACAACTGCAAAGAACAGCAGTCTTTCCTCCCGCTTCAGTGCCTCTCTGGAACGGAAAAATCTGTCTCTAATTTTCCACTTACTTTTAGTGGTAAATTAGAAAACATTCCAAAGTGGAATTGTAAATCTTTGACCACACTCCTCAAGAAAGCGAAGACTTTTGGTTTCTTTCAAAAAGGAGTTACCCAAGTTTATAGTGAAGAGAACTGATTTTGTCACATTCTAGTATGTGCTTAATCTAAGGCATTTAAAGATTGTGTAAGAGGAATTAGCAAATTTCAAAATCATGATGGGCATGAGTTCTTAAATGAATCAAATTGCCCAGCTTCATGAAATGATTTTGTAGGCTTGTTAGCACTGCCAAAAGGCTGCTTCTTTTCTCAAAAGGCTTCACACACTCTCATATGCTCCCCTTTCAGCAAAAAATTATAAGATTTTCTTGCCCATAAGGAAGGGTCACTGTGCAATTTCCTCTTACTATAATTTGAAATCCCACAAATATAATTTCTCATCATACTCTAGGGAATATAACAGTTTTGGCAAAATGCAAAGAAAAGGTAGAGCCAAAAAAGAAAGTTAAAAAGAAATTAATTTCTGCAAAGCATTTTAGTATTTTCTCCAAGAAAGAAAGTAACAATCACCAGGCCAGCATGAAATATTTGGGTTTTATTGAGAGAAACAAAGTTGTTCCAATATATGCCTGGAGAATATTTTGAGTCAAAATGGTTATTTGACATTCTTCCAAAATCTAGATATTTAACTTCGGAATCATATCTTCCACACATTAAATTTTCTTTGCTTGTTTGCTGAAGAATGAGAATTGCAAAGTTATTTTAAATATGAAGTTATCACTATGCATAGAATTTAGTAATACTGTTTCATAAGAAGCTTTAGCTTTCATTTGCAAACTTACAAGTAAATCTGTTATCTATTTTTGAGTGTCTGTCCTGAAAGACCTAACAACTGCATTTCAAAAACACTTTACAAACAATCAGAAGTTGTTCATTCTAAATTATTTCCAAATATTTACTCAAGATCCAGCTAGTTATCCTAGAACAGGATGCTGTAACATGCTATTTTTAATGAGAATATTATTTCAGTGACTACAACAATCAGAATTTTCCAGGCTATGCTGAGTTGGCTACCTAGCAGAAACTGCATTTTCAGAAGCTTAAGACAGAGAGAATGTACTACCCAGCAAATATGACCAAGTATGAAATTGTAGGACAGGCTGTCCTGTTCATAGTTCTTGAGCTTCTTAAAGGAACAAGGAAGGTCATGTAACAAAGTCAGGTATTTGTGGATGTAAATATGTTGGGCAGCTTGTGTCTTTTGAACACATAGAAAAGCTTTAGAAAATGCTAGTGCAGCTCATCCTGTTTAAGATAGGTAAATGCTGTCTGCTAGGGGGGCATCCAAAGGCTCTGAATGCCTCTCATCAGTCATATTTATTAGAATAACTTGTCCAACACCCTTGTTCTGGGGCTGTGAAATAGTTTTTGCTTATTAGGGTTGTTTCTGGAAGAAATTACATTGCATTTTTCCCCAATGTACACTACACACAAAGAAAAAAAATGTGATGTGTCCAGCTGGTAGGAAGTGAAAGCTCTGTGTCATTCCCTCCTGTCCTGGTCTCTTCAGAAGTTGAAACTGGGAACACACTGCAACTCCACTCTTATCTATATGTGAGTGTCCTGCTAAGAAAATCAGGAAAACCAAAAGGATTGTTGCATGGCTAGGTCTTAATATGAAAGAATGCACAAGAAAGTACAACAAAGTATGTCACAGAATAAACCCCTCTGGTATTATCATCGTCAGTACCGGCTGAGCAAATGGTCAGCTTGCTTGCTTTAGGATCCTCTAAATCCATGTCTATTTTGCACACGTTCCTAGAGTAGGAATGGTGTTCATTATCATGTATCTTTTTGCTTCATAATGGTGCTGGAGGCATCTGCAATGATTAAACTGTCAGCCATACTTGCTGGCATTTGCTTAAAATAGGCAATGAAGTAGGCTTCTGGCATGTAGTTAGGCAATAATCTTGCTTGTTCATTCGTGAGACCTTTCAGGCACCACAAGTTTTTTCTGCTTTGCATGGCTTTGCATCATTGATCCTTACATACAGTATGCAGGAAAACCAGCAAGATTTCCAACTATTGCATGCAGAACGATTCTGTCCAGAAACTTCTGTCTGTGGAGGAAGACTGAAATGTAAATGATACATATTACCTTTATTTGTACTTTAACACGTGTTTCTGCTGACTCTGGTGACTTGTTTTGTTTGTTGCATCTCCTGCCAGGAATAGTGGTTCAGACTACCTCAGGGTTCTCCCTGCTCAGTACTTTGTGCAGTAGTTTGAGCAAATTTGGTAGACCTTTAGACCTTGTTTCTGACAATCAATCTTTCAAGTAGAACCCAAAACTTTGCAAAAACATGCTTCAGAGTTGTAGTTTAAAAGAACATGATACTACCATAAGCCTGTATATGAGAAGTGAGAGCAAAGCCAAGAATAATGACAAAGAGCTTCACAATAATATGATGCCAATATTTTTCTTGATGCAATCACGGATAACCTCTGGATCCTAGAATTATGTTCCATTTCCGTTACTCCTGCTTTACATCTTTATATGGGACAGTTAGTCAATGATCTATAAACTATTAAAATGATAGATAGTCAAACATTCGGGAAATGGATAGCATCTCAGTGAAGATGACTGATTTTTCTGCAAGCTTTCAGGAGTTCCCAAGTCCTTTTGGACCTAATTTGGACTCTTTAATTGGTGGAGGTATGTTACTAGAATTCTAAACTTCCTATTTTGCATCTCTTCTTGCTTCAGATTAATGTGGGACTGAAGGAGCACTGCCTAGATGCATTTTCCCCCCAACCCACCTCAGTCAATATATCAACATCCTCTGCTGCATTCTCTTTCTTTCCTAAAAAGCCCTGTCTGTGCATTGTTGTTTCTTTTTTGTCTGTGGCTGACCTTTGCAGAAAATATTTTATCCTGCTGTGCTTCATGGTGACAGAGCCTGTTTCACCCTGTCCACAAATGCACAGCACAGAGCACTGCGAAAGAGGAGAGTCCGGAAGGTCAATATACACCTCAGTATGGGCAGCTGTGTCATCTCCAAAAAGAAGAATCAGTGTTTCGAAATCCTTCTCTGAAGTGAGAAACCCTGTTTTTGTTCTAGATACAGGAAAGAGAGCAGTGGTGCAGTACAAACCATGCCTCACTCAGAGGCCACTGTCCCCTCCAAAGACTCCCTCTGCAATGCTCTGTGTATCTGACCACGGTCACAGTCTCTCCTCACCTGCTCCAGTGAAAATGTGGACCCACTCTGCTGTTTACTCATGGGATTTTATGGTCTTACGTGACAGACGGAGTTTTAGAAATGCAGGATAAAATACTCAGAGCTTCCTTTTCATGTCTCTTTCCTTTGCAACATGTTTTCTTTAGTAGCAGGCAGAGCACAGAAGGATGGCAGATCAGATACGCGAGCCAGGTGATCCCCTGGCTGATGAGGGGGTTTGGGTTGTCATTGCAGGCACCAGTGAGAGGCTGAATGCCTGGCATTTCAGAAAGAAGCCTGACTCTTATTTCCTTTCCTTGTATTTGAAGGAACTTCACAGTATTTGACAGGTCTTAAAACAGTGCATATCTGCTGCCATGTAAGAAGCTTGCCTCTAATTTAGAAAGGTACAGTAGATAAATATTACCTCAGTAGGGTTTACTAAAAGTCTTTCTTAAATCAACAACTATGCAGTGTAGTTAGAACTATATGCATGCAGAGCAATTTTAGGTTTTTTGACATCTTCACAAAGCCAGTGGTGGATACCCATTTTCAGACTCTGAGAATGATTACATGATATCTTGGCAGGCCAAGATGACAGTATGCAGCTGGTAAGCTGTTTCTAGCTGTCATAATAGGTAGTGTTTGAAAAGGAAAAAACAAAGGCTTACTTTAATGAGGCCTACAGCAGCAGCAAACTGAAGTTATAAACACATTTGCTGCTATTTTGGAATTTTCAGTGAACTTTTTTCTTACTTCACATTCCTTTTTTAAACACATTTTGCTGTCTGCCTTTATAACTTCAACCACTGCTGTGTGCCATCTTGTGTAAAACTTGCTCGGAGAGATTTAAGGGTTATTTTTTGTTTGTTTGTTTTTGGGGTGTTCTTTTTTATCTTTATCCCATGTTTCCTTTGAATTTTTCCTTGAAGAAAGAAACTGTTTCCTCTAAATACAACCATTTGGTTGAGTGTAAAAGTGTTAATTGGGGCATTTATTTACTCTGCCGCATTAAATTCCACAGTGATTCTACACAGAGCTTCAGCAAATCCAGTATTTTTTCTTCTGAAAGCCTATGCAGGTGGCGTCAGTACTGGATATTCTGTTTACAAATCATTAATGAAGTGATTGTGGCTTTTTTCATTTGCTCACACTTTTGAACTGCTCAGAGCGACACATTCCTAAATAGGGAACACAAGAGTAGAGAGAAGCACACAATAGCCTTATTATGGGGGCCACACAAACACTGGTAGTGCTGAGGGTTTATATTAACCCAATCAATTAAAGATGTACGGAAAGAGTTCAGCTAGTAGGGGACTGGGAGAAACGGTACACAGCAATGAGTTGCTAGGCATGCTAATCTGGACTCTGAAATTTTCGCTTAGCGCTATATCTGAGCTTTCTTCCTGCACAATAAAAGGTCCCTTTCAAAGCTGAGAGTCCTTAGCAGTGCAACCATTGGAAGTCACTGCATTCTCTGAATGAAATAAATGCCTTGCTTTAATTTCTATAAGGCTTGTGTAAATTTCCTTCAGTACTAAACCATTAGAATTCTGAAGGAAAAATGCATATATTAGGCTATACTGTATCCCTATTGTGCACTAAACATCAACTCATGCTACTGATATGGAGTTTAAAAGCTTAAATATAGTGCGGAGCTCCTGCTGGGCAAACAAGCTGAACTAGCCCAATGAAGCAACCTTTTTGTTAAGAATTCTCATTTGAATAAACAGCATGGTAGAACTGCTGAATGCAGATGGCGTAAGTGTTCGGTTCTTCTAGAAGAAATAAGTCTTAGTAGTTTTACACTTTCATGAACTAAATCATGTTTTCTGAAGGACAAGTGCCCCAATTTCTCTCAGACTGTGTGGTAGAAATGAAAGGAATTCGTAGCTAACAGGTTCATTTTGAAGGCTGCATCAAGGCAAAACAAATATACAGATTTCATTCTGTAGTTCTCTTGTTGCATGCTTGTCTATGCAAACACACGTACACACACTTGCATACAGAAAGACGTAGCTCTAAAAGCCATCTGAGTTCTCCAAGGAGTAAATTGAATCCCTGTGCACAGGTTTGGCATTATTTTTGTGTTCTGCATGTACCTGTGATACTTTTTGAATTGGACATAGCATCAAGAGCTATGAAAGACTCAGGATAGCACAAAGCCTGTTTTAACATAGATGCTTTGCTTCAACTTTTATTGCATTCCCTCTCATTTGCTAGGTAGATATTTTCCCTCCTGACACCAGAACACTGGTCCTGTTTGCTTCCTTCATCTGTGAAATTGCACAGGTGATAGGGAATGCTACTGATCACATAAAGAGCTCATAGTGCCATCTTGAATGGAATATAACAACTGAGAGATACAAACATTAATTTGGGATCCTATTTAATGGGCTGCCGTTGTGCAAATAGAATCAAGAGTTGACTGCCCTCAGCTGTCCAATAGATAATCTGTTCTCTGCATCTTTTATAGGAGGTGAATAAGCCATTAACTGCTGTGTGAAGCATCAACCAGCTATTTCTATAGGCTTCCCCCCCTACTGTAAGGACAGCTTTTGTTTTAACTATTACTGTTGCATATCTAATAGACAAATATGAATACCTGAGGAGGTGTGGAACAATAAAAACATCTGTCAAAAAACTATCTTTGAAAGGGTCTGCTGAATACCGTAATGCCTTGTATAGAAAAAAATGGGAATTTGCAAAAACTGGAGGAATGAGAGAGAAAATTGCCAAGAGTCAATCAGGTAATCTGACTACATTTACATGAGAAGACCCTTTCTAATAATCAGCATCTGTAAAACCAGGCATTTGCATGTTGGAAAAGAAGAACAGGCACTGTGCGCAAAAACTCTTAAGACAGACCTTTCCTCGTGTTTTGCCATTTGTCCCCATAAAGGTGAGGTAAGTTTCTATCATGTTATAATAGCACTAATCTTTATTTAATTGTTATTTTTCTGCTGTTCTCATAGCACTTTAAAGAGTTCTCTTGATCTATGCATTTGAACTTGTTGTGGTTAAACCCCAGCCAGTAACCTAGTAAACATAGACCCATGTGCTCACTTCCCCACCAGTGGGATCAGGGAGAGAATCAGAAGAGTAAAAGTGAGAAAACTAGTGGGTTGAGATAAAGACAATTAAATAGGGAAGCAAAAGATGCACACATGCAAAGCAAAACAAAAAGTGCTTCCCATGGACAGACAGGTGTTCAGCTATCACAAGGAAAGCAGGGCTTCATCACGTGCCACAGTGACTTGGAAAGACAAATGCCATCACTCCAAATGTTTCCCCCCTTCCTCTTTTTTATCTTCGTTTTGTGTACTGAGCATGACAACATATGCTGTGGAATACCCCTTTGGTCAGTAGGGGTCAGCTGGACACTTTCCACTAGACCAGGCTGCTGCAAGCCCCATCCAGTCTGGCCTTGTTTACAGAAACATCACCATGCCAGAGAGGATGGATTTCTGTGAGCACAACCAAAGTTCCTTATACCTTGCCAAAATGAGGTCTGTGTCAGGGATTAAAGACTTCCCTCAAGTAAAAATATATAGCAACATCTGAGAACAAAATGTGTGACTAATTAAAAGAGGTGTTTCTCTTTCAAATCTAGGCACATAAATGGTAAGAAGTAAACCACATTAAACTGTGTTGTGCATTATTTCTGATGGAAAACACTTACAGACCTTATTACTCATGGTAGACCACTTTTCACAGCAGCTAAATTTGATCTAATGACATTTAGCCCAAAAAAGCCCTCTAAATACACCATCTTCCATCAACTTTATTTAAAAGTTGATGTGAACTTAGAGAATTTCTCCTAATTGCTCCTCCCACTGCTCTCACAGCTCTGCTGTTGCCTGCAAGATCTGATAATTGCTTGTAAGCAACAGCCTGACCAAACTTCACATCTCTCAACAGTGCCTGTTGGGTGAATGAATGTTGCTAGACCAAGGGCAGCAGGATGGCCAACTTGGTGAGGTAGGCTTTAAACAGAAAGGCTTTGGAAGTAAGGTCTAAAGTAACAATTCTCACACCAGGGGAACAAGCCAGGCCAACCAGAGCAGCAACAAATGCTCCTTAGCTGTCTCCCAAGATGAGAATTAGAAAACCTTATATATATGTATACCAATGCACACAGGCTGAGGAATAGACAGGAGGAACTGGAGCTCCTGGGCCTGTCAGAAAGTTCTGATATCATAGGAATAACTGAAACAGGGTGGAGCAACCCACATGGCTCAGAGGATCATGATAGATGGCTATAGGCTGTTTTGTACAGACAGACAGGGAAAAAGAAGTTGCACTCTGTATTAGAGATAACCTTGAATGTATAGAAGTAAACTACGGTTGACTTCAGTCGATCCCACTGGGGTCACAATCAATGCCACCTCAAGTCTGAATCCATGCAAAATAGGAAGCATAGTGACTAAACTCTAATAACAGGCTGAGACATTTCAAGTAATTCAAAGGAATATGAAAAATGGTTTAAATAAGGTCAAAGTTTCTGATGCTAAGCTTAATTGGAAGGAAAAGAGCAGCTATTCAGTGTGTCACTCATCAAAACACCTAGTGAGAAGGAAGCAGAGTTTGATTTTGAGGCTCAAGATGGGCTGCTGGCATATTCCTTGTTCTAAGAGATGCTTTGATTGGACTGAGCCATCCAGAAGGTCCTACGTGACATGCCCTGGAGCTTTGAAATGCTAGACATCTCCTTTTATGTGAAAATTATGATTCTGCTGTCATCTTTTCCCATTATATATCTTTTTCCTACTCTTCTACCTGACCTCTATTTTTTTTTTTTCTTTCTGCTCTCTAAATATACCTCTGTCTTGTGATGCTACCATGACCAAAAGGACACTGAAGTGGTCTGGCCACACAAACAGAGGAAGCTTTCAGATGTCAGTATCTCCAGGAATGAAATACAAAATGCCACTCGGGAGACAAAGGTCATCTTTTGGAAGATTTCCCATACTGATATATACAGCCAGAGAACTGTGTGACAGCAGAATTCTTAGGCAGGGCAAACGTTTCTTCTCTCTGGTAAGAATTATTCACTGTTTGTTGTCTTTGTCTAGAGGGATATCAGTTCCTTGTTTTTGTGCACAGTTCTGTATTCCTCACCATGCAACAACAATTCACGTTTCTAATTCTTTCCCTGTTGCCCTTTCAAGCATGGCTGCTACCCCTTCCCATCAGACTCTTCACTGATACAAAATGCTAGAACATTTATCCAACAAGAACTATACACAAAGTAGAATAAATCTGAACAATTCTTTCAATGATAATAGATGTTACATAGCCCCTTAGTATAAAGGCGAACGGTATTAATGGGCTACAGAACTTGGAAAAAGTCAAGTATTTTTAAAATATTGTTGTTATATTATTGAATAAAAGGAAAAAGGTTTAATCTTAAATATTATAATATGCAGAATACTGAAAATTTTTTGAAAATGCATTATCAGTTATTAATTAATACATATAAATCAGTTCTGAAGCAAAGGTTCACTAACAGACTTCTGTGCCAGCTTAACCTAGAATAAACTTTGCAAAGTGACACCAAAATAGTTCATAATGAAATTCGTCTGACAAATGGCCAGGACTCTTGTGAGTAGGGTCAGATATCAAAGCAAAATATTAAACACTTCACAAATCTGGCACTTTCACTATTGCATCTACAAGAAGCCTCTCCAGAATAATTTCCTGCTTCTTCCAATCCAGAAGGAGTTTTAAAAGGAGAAGGAATGGAGTATCTGATCTTCCCATAATCATTACCATGCAGACATTTTGTCATATGATTTGTATTGAGATGCAGCAAGGGCTTATTACAAATCTTTAAATACAGCTAAACTTGGGGACTATCACAGGTTGAAAACTTTGACTTCTTCTTGAGACTGTGGACAGTTTGAGGAGATCCATATGATAAAGAAAGAGGATATCATTCTTTCACCTGTGAATGAAATGAAACACCTCCTGCTGATGCTGATGTCAGTCTACCAGCAGAATAACAGAAAATCTGTTGGCAAATTAAAGGCAGCTTGGAGATAAGCAAGAAACTGTGAGGAGACATAGAAGACCTATGCCTAATAAAAGTATTTCTTGGTTTTTTTGGAAATTCAGGTATAAAATGGTAATTTGAAACTCGTTTAGATTGCAAATTGACAAAGAAATATTCAAAACACTGATTTATTGAGAAATAATTAATCACTTTGATTTGGATTGAAATAATTATTAAAATATGTTGCAGCACAAAACCATAGATTTTACAGTCAAAACACGGATTTGTCTCCAGTGCAGCAGAAAAATTACATCCAGGCAAGATAAAGAGTAACTTTCCTTCAGGAGGAAGAGACTGAAAAAATGAACACATACAGATGGAAGTTCAGGAATGTGGTAGTGACGGAAATTAGCAATTTATCTGGGCACATGATTTTTTCTTGAATCCAAGTAAAACCTTGCATTAATAATGAAATTATATCAAAGGAGTCTAAGGGAGGATTAAACCAATTATTAAATAAATAACAAGGATCAAAACCTAAAATATTTTTAATACAAAACTGTTTTTCTTCTGAAAGTTATGTTAATTCATGTTTTGTGGAAAAGAGGAAATTCAAGAGACTCTTGGAATAATTCATCCAATGAGAAAACAGGAAAAAAAAGATGTGAAGTGATATGAGAAACAGTAAATTAAGTTCTAAAACCTAAGTCAGTCTCCCAGCCAACTTGGCAGAAGCCCCATTACTTGATATAAATGCAGTTGTTTCACCAAGATCTCAGACCTGAGAAGAAATATTATCAGACTTTCTGATGTACCACTTTGCCAACACAAGGAATTACATTTTAAAAGCTACTTCATATATTTGGCCTTGAAACTTCTCAGCCAAAAATGAAGTGGTCTTTAATACACAACTTGCTCTGGGTAACATGTGTTGCCTGGTATGAAATTAAGGAGTTTGCATTCCACCACCTCTTTTCTGTTTCTAAAACTGTCACTTGTTACCAAGCATCCCATAACTGTGTTTCCAACAAAGATTGCACTGATATTTCTGTTCAGCTACATGTCCTGCAGGGCTGTTCTGCGGTCTTCTGATCAGTAAAAATGTAATAACATTTTCACATAGTCAATATTTAATTCTGTAAATGCAACTGGTAGTTGTAATCTAGGTTATTAACCAAACAGTGATTTATGAGGGAGGGCAGACACTGGAGAGGTGCAGAGCACTAGGAAGGTCCTCTGGTGACAATAAAAAAGTTATAAATTTCATAGCTCTGCCTGAGAAATGTATTTATATCCTGTATTAAGAATAGCTTTTTATAAATTTTAATGATCCATGTTATTAATGGTGCTGTCATCATTACAGCCTGTGCAAGACTGCAGTCTTTTTTTCCCTCTTATACTTTCCATCAGCTGAAGGTCTTACAGTTTCTAAAAAGCTCTTATTAGCAGTATGCCAAAAATCTTTAAGGGTTATAAGTCTGTCTTTGTTTCATTGGACTGCAAAGACTGCAAGGAATATTTTGATTAAGTTTTACAGCTAAGGCAAAGGTTGGGCTAATTGGACAGAAAACAATTGCTTCTCTATCATGTTTACAAAGCCTAGGTCAATACATAGGAATAAAAGTAGCACCATATCAAAAAGAGGAATTTATACAGGAAAATTGTTCTTAAATAGTGTAGTATACACCGTTGGGTAACTATAAGATAGTTATACAACAAAGACCTGATATAAATGTGTGGCACCACAGACCATTACAGTGAAAGTCAAGGGTAGTACTTACAAAAAAACCCTCCACATTTTCACTCACTTTACACTACTTTAGAATGCTCTGTCACACTTGGTCAGGTTTGTCAAGGGAAGGTAAACTCCGGCACCACCTGATAGCTGAAGAGTTTTCACATTTATCTGACCTTCATACAAGAATTTCAGAAACACAAAAAGAAGTTTGGGAATGAATCAAAAGAGACAAAAGGAAAAGAAAGCAGTAGCACCATTTCTGTTCTGAGCATTTCCCATTATCCACCTCTAAAAGCAGAAACAGACACCTACAGCAGCCTCCCGATTTATCGCTCTCAGGGATGGAGGCAGCTTTTCTAAAACTGTCAGAAGTCTCTACAGTAGTTAGAATCCCTCCTACTGTCAGAAGCCAACAACAAAAAGTGGTACACAAATATCAGATCTGTTGGCAAGGCATAGGAGTTCAGTATGGAAGAAACACAACCTTACATGATTATATGCGTAAGTCACATAGGTCCTCTGGCTTACAAGCATAGGTATTTTTAATCATAAAATGATAAAAATAAACCAAGCCTTATGGGCTATCAGGCACTCTGATGCTTTGGTGATAGCAGCTGTACAGTTCAGGCAGGCATATTAAAGAAGATATGTAAGTTGGAGCAAGGTCCTGTGGTATTGTATGCCTGCTGTTTAATTTTAAAATATTTAGCAAAAAAAGGAAAAACTAACATTGCAATCTCCAGATAAATGTAAGTACTTGCTATTGTAAAATAGCAAGTATTTTGTATCGATTATGATTTTTTTCAAGGATGCAAACAAATTTTAAACACTGAGCCACTATTTTCCACAATTATTCTTCTTCGAAAAAAGCTTAATTGCCATCTTTTGTCTTCCTTATTTTTATACCTCCTCTGTTTCAAGTTGATATGGTGAAAGTAATTTTTCCCCTTGTCTTGCAGTTACTTATTCCTGGGATTGGAAACATGAATATTGCTAGTTAGCAAAGCCAACATTCCCCTGAAAATAATGCACTTCACATTTGTACCTCAACTTGCAGTGTTTTCTCACCTCATTACCTACAAGTTATGGCATGAACCCCATTCTTTTACTTTTATATTTCTGTCTCACGTTGGCTTCAAGTGTTACATGCTCAACCTAATTCAAGGTAAGCCCTGAACAGAAAGTATAATTTCCAATCAATATGAATACAGAAGATGGGAAAGGACAAATTTGCTTCGATGAGAGAGGAATTCCCATCCATTCCTAATCTGAGAAAAAAAAACAAACAACTCTGCTAGTGCTAAAAGAAAATTCAGCCTCCCCACAGCCTAGTTCTCTCCCTTTCTTAAGCAAATTCTGCCAACAATATCACAATACATCCCTGTAAACTCATAAGGAAATTATTTTAAATTCAGCTGTATTTTCCTTTGCTAGAAACTCCTCTTAATGAAATCAGCTATCAAACCAAATTTTTTTTAAGCAATTAATTTTTAAAAATTATTCTTTTAAGATACCCTTTTTTTTTTACAAATAGGACCTGCACAACACTTAATATATGTTAGTGCTTATCTGAATTTCCGATGATTATTTACAGTAATGTAATAAAGATGTTGAAAAGTATTTTGGAAAGATTGAATAACGGTGATTGTTAATGACTACTTAAGTCACATGCAGAATGCCTCAGCTCTCAGCATCTGTCTCTGCAAGATTAAGAACAAGACAGACTATGGCTTACTAAGAAATAAGTCAGTTGGAATGCTTTGCTAAATAAAATTTTTCACAAAAAGAAGTTTGCCTATGCCTCCAGAGGTAGGAAATTCAATGGTTCTTAAGCAAAGCTAACAGAATTTGACATCAGTCTGGCTTAGAAAAAACCCATTTTGTTTTTCACGATAAGTTGCTTTCAGAACATAACACTATGCAGTGTAAGAATGCTAAACTGTGCTTTTCTGGTACATGAATGAGAAAAGCTTTTATTCCAGGTGATTGCAGAGTAATCTATTGATTTAACTAATGTGTATTTACTCTAACTTCCCTTTAAATTTCTAAAAAAACCAGTTAACAGCATGATTTCAAAATTAAAACATACAGTTCCAAGACATCTGCATTAGTGCATTGAGTCTACTATCTTGTTTTATGGAGTAAGGATGCAAAAGAACAAATATCATAGATGTAAAGGTAATGTGCTACTACTACTTATCCTGAAGACAAATAAAGCAAAAAAAAGCAGGAGAAATGCTTCAGCAAAGAAAACAGGAATGCATCTTCATGGGAACAGTTTGCTTCACCTGAGTGTCACATTTTAGCTAACTTAAAGTACAACAGAAAACGTGATACTGGTTGAAACACATGTGAAAGCTGAGGGTGGAAGAAGCAAAGGGAAAAGGAATTTCTCAGTTATAGCATCATATAAAGATATTCTAGAAAGAAAGCATCAAACTGGAAAAAAAATTGAAATGTCAGGGAACCTCATTGTAATTCTGGAAGCTCCCTTTGAAAGCTTCCAGTAGTGTTTTTAAAAGTAAGCCTAGACATACTCACTGTTTCGGGGAGTGGCAGGAGACTTCCTATTCAGCAAAGTGAAGAAGCAAAAAATGGGACCATCAAAAGCTGGGTTTTTTTACTGGGAAGCTGCTGAAAGTGCACAGTGGGAAACATCAAGGAAAGTTTAACTTGAGTCCATTTAAGAAAAAGTTCTGTGAGAAACAGATGGACCCCTGATACTCAAAGCCATAAGATTTTTTTTTTCCAGCCAGCCTGGTTCTTACAAAGCATCAGTGTCAGAGGAGGTTGGTGACGTCCTCTCTCATGTCAGCCTCTCGGTTACAACAGTGTTCCTAAACATGCTGCTCTGCTGTAAACTGTGTTTCTTGGTGATCATTGCACCCCTACTCAAACTTGAGTTTCAAACACTTCTAGAGATGCAGAGCTCTACCATGGCCAGTAAACTAAGAACCACATCTTGAGGGGCCTCTGGCAGAGGACCCATCCAGGCTATAAAATCTTTTCCTGGGCGTTATTATAACCACCAGGTGATACACACAGTGTTCCTTGATGGGGATGCTCTTTTGCCATCTCATACTAATTACTGAAAGGAGAATTTTTGTGTCTTCCACCAATTCCTCAAAACTATTGTTCGCTTGGTTATTCATTTACTTCTTCTTTCTCCTAACAGAGCCTGAAACAGGGAGGAGTATGATATCTCGTTGACAAGTTGTTCCTTGTTGCTTCTTGCAGAGGAATGTTTTCTAGCAGCTGTCTTAGGGGTATTAGAGCAAAATGATCTACTGAAATAGGGCTCTGAAAGTCTCACTGAAATCTTGCTTTAGCTCCCAACCTTGCAGCCTTCCATGTCCTAATCTGTCCTGCCCTCCTGTATCTCCTGTTCATTTCCCTTCAATCTCCTTTTCTTTCTTTTTCTTATTTTATTTTTCCTGCTGTTTCCATCTGCACTGCAACCATCCTAACAGAAATGGAAACAAGAAGTCACTTCACATTTGTCAAATGACTTGTCTGCTGTGATTTTCCGTATGATTCTCTTCCATTTAATTGACCTTTTCATTCCATAAAACTACCATTTATCTGCAAGGAATAGGTCTCTATCTGTTAAGAAAGCAATTACACTATTTAGGGTAGTGCCACAACCTAGATCACCTTTTAGAAAGAATCCTACAGTTACACACATATACATACATATACATACGTACATTATGAGAATGACATTCTGGGGTGACTTCCAGAAACTACACAAGAAATAGATGAAGAGTGCCAGATCCCACACTGGCAAGTGAAAAAGGACAGCCACAAATCCTCATCCTCCAATTAGAATGATGGAGGAGTTTCAAGATAAAGAAAAAACTGAACTAACCCATTCACACTGAAGGCTGGGGTGAATGAGTACTTTTTATTGTTATTTTAATGGTTTGAAGTTTTAATAAGTAACTGAAAAGAACAGTGAATATTACAAATATGAGAAAGGACTGTATTAATAAATGACAAAAGATCTAGAAAAGAAAAATGCAGCCTGACCACAAAAACCTTGTGGTGGTCCAGAAGGACCAAGTAGAATCTGTGATGGATCTCCCTTTGATTTTTTTTGGGACACTTGCAATATTCCATGAAACATAAAATAGAAAATATTTTAAAACAACCCTCACCTGTGTGCTCCCCTTTCTATCCTCAGCATCTGTCTCTCTGCACATCTTGATAAAATCCATTAATGTCCCAATTCTGCAAATTTCTGCTTAACATTCTGCAACTACTGAGACCTAGTGAAGTCTGAAATGCTGTATTTTCATATAAACTAAATTACTCCTAGTAAAAGAAAGATCAGGACTTGCAGGTGTAAGTTCTTTATAGCAGAAACTTTAAATAGCAAACCCTCCCTTGAAAATCTGTATTGATTCAAAAAAAAAGGACTTGGGTAACTCCTTCAAATTTCATTCCTACCGTTTATAAGTCCTCCTTCATCCCAAAATGCATTTTATAAACAAAAGAGCAATGATAAAAAATAGATTTTGTGGGGTATTTTACATCTCTTCTCTAATACCATTCCGCCTAGCTTCCAAGTGCATTTAAGACTTACTGAGGCTTTATCTCCTGCTTTGCTGGTCATATGAATGTGGCAGCTCTCCTACTGCCTGGGGAGTGTTTGGAGTAGAGTTTGGAGATAGAATGACCACTGCAGAGCTGTGACAGATGAAACACCCTTCTACAGCCACAGACCCAGGAAAGTAAGAAAGTAATAGAGCTCACTGACTAGTGTCATTCCATTCATCTTCAATGTTCTGCCAGTTTTAACGAGTTGTTGTTGTTGTATAGAACGACATAGGAATCAACTAACACAACAGCACTCCTGCAGTCTATCATCCAATTGAAAATGTTATAGTTCAAGTGAAAGGTGTCCCGTAAATTCCTGAGTTTAAATTTAATGTGAGATACTGAAAATGCAAAATGTGCTGTTAAAAGTGGTAATTTTTGCTATATTTTACTTTCTTGGAAATAAATCAATTTACAAAGGAAATCTAGAAACGCATGTAATTTTATTATATTTCAACATATTTTATTCCACAAAAATTTTTTATTATTATTTTACTTACAGTATTTATCAATTTACAATATACTTATTTTTCTTAAATTATGTTTTAAAAAATTAAAACTAGTTTCTACATCTATCCCAAACATGCCAATGACCTCATTCAAATCAAGTCAGATACGAAGAGTACACCTGAATTCCAAGACAGATATATCTGAATCATCTACTGCTTGTCCACATATTTTCTATGGCAAAGACCTCATTTTGACTGATTTCAAATCAGAATGAACACTTACCTTATTTACAACCGTGAAACAAGAACCTTTCATCTTTACATTATGTGAACATTCCAGGAAACATAACAGATGTGCAAAAAGACATCTTAAAAATTGAGTTGTGTTTTTCTTGACTAAATTTTCTCTCTTTACGATGTAGATATACTGTCTCATCATTGAAAAATACACATGCTGACATTTTAAAGTCTAATAAACATTGGGGGTTTTTTATGACTTAGGCAACTTAAAGCCTCATAGAATATGCTTTATCTCTGGAGGTTTTGGACAGAAAAGAACTGGAGCTTGATTATGCAAATCTGGTCCCAATGCTACAAGGGCGAGAGCACTCCACAATTCACAACAGAGTTCTGCAACCCTATTCATCCAAAGTGAGGAAGCCACACTTGTTCAGCAAGGTAATTGTGCCCACCTGCTTCACAGCTGACTTGCATTCAGATCCAGACATGTTGCACGCCATGGACAATGGCAGTGAGAAAACACCGAGAAAAGAAAAAATTCTAACCTAGCTGTTACAAGCAATCAATTTAGACTCAAGTCAACCTTGCTCTGACCTTAAAAAGACATTCCAGTAAACAAATGTAGTCTGATTCAGCTCTCATTGCAGTCAGGTAACATGTAATCTCTCAAGTCAAGGCATTTAAATGAGTGAAATGAAGTAAAAAGGCAAAACCAATCAGTAATTCAGTGTATAAAATTAAAAATTAAAAAAAAGTTTGAAAAATTTCTGAGAATGAGTTCAGAAGATGTATTCTTTCGGCTTTGTGGCATATATTATAAGAAGAAATTCATAGACATACTGTCACATCATTCACTTAAACTTGAGATCTTTAGAGTTTGTAGCAAAACATGACATTTGGTGGGAATGCTACAGGTTTATCTTCTGCTTATCCTAGAAATGCTCACCCAAACATGATCTGTGGAAACTCCAGTTTGCATCATTGTAAACAGCCTATCTCATCGGAGCATCCTTTGGCTCCTCACAACTCCTACATTGGAAGAAGCCTGAACGCATATTATGCTTAGAGAGTAATTATCTACCTTTCACTTCTGACTGTAGGAGCAGAGTTAGGAGGTAAGCCTATCTTGAGAAAGTGAGAAAGGGAGTGTCAGAAGCTTGGCATGTGAACAGAGCAAAAGAACAGAGAGAAACATTAGTTGAGAACTCATCAGTTTCTTCACTGGGTGAGAGCTCAGACCTCAGGACAAGATCTGTCTGTAAGCTACTGTTTTTCAGTAGCCAGTGTCAAATAAAACTACTTTTTGAAAGAGGTACCATTCTTTGCTTTTATCTTTCTGTTGATGCTGTTGAAAACAGCCCTTCTCGATCCTCATCTGTGGGCAAACCATCCTGTTATATAATCCATATTTACTGCAAAATAAGACAAACATGGGCATGTTACTTTTCCCATATGAATTAGCTTTTTACTATTTTCAGATCTCAAAGGCAGGTATAGAATCTCCCTGCACTGACGGCAGAACAGTTTTTCAACTCTACCCATGAGCTGAGTTTACATGAATACGAAGCCACATCCTTTGTATAAAGAGCAGAACTATGGAGGATAATCAGCTCTGCCATATGAAGGGACTGTGAGCTTACCTTGAAGGCAGAACCCATTTTGATATCCTGCCATCTCATTTTTCCTCTGGAATGGGACCTCTCCTGTGGAGTAACAGCTCTGATTACCATGCGAACATAACAGGTTTAGAAAGCCTTGTGCTGGATCAGCTACAACAGGGGAGTTAATGACTGCGAAAGCATCTCTGCTTCAGAGTAGAAAAGAATCTGAATAAAGTGTAGCTGTGACTTTTTTTCTTTGCACTGACTCTTTTCGTCTTTGCTTGTTTTTGCATCTGTTCTACTTATTACATCAGTTGCAGGAGTGCCCCACTGACAACTCAAATGTGAGCAGCAGGAGGACAACCCTTTAAAACTGGCAAAAGGACTGCCAATGATTCACTACTTGAGTGTTTTATAATATCCACAAAAAGAATAATATTTCTTTTTATTATGGTTATATAACCAAACCTATAATAAATATGACAAGATCAAATCTATATAATGGGTCCTGACTACCAATCAACAGATAATTAGAATATTCACTATACTTGTGATAACATGCACTCTTGATAACAATGATATTTTCTCCATGGTACTAGATAATAAAAAAAAAAAATAAATTTGAAAACCACTGCCTTCCATGTGCTTCCAGGTATAACACTGAGAAAATATTACACAGATCTCTGGTCTTGTAATTCTTTATCTGTCTTCCCAGAACCATAAAAATGATGTAGTTCATCAAAGTATATGAGTAAACAAAGGAGCTCTTCCACATCATTGGTAAACTGCATGTCAGAATTAATCTTTATTGATTAGAAACACTGGGATAACAGAGAAAGTCAGAGAAAGGTGTCATTTTAAAGACATGTTTAAGTGTTGTAAACGTCTCTGAAAAACACTAGTGCTTGATTGTCATCCTCATACCATATTCTTATTTTCATGTGAAGTCTCAGACAATTAGAAGAATTTAACAAAAGAATTCAAAAGCTGGTGGACTAGGTCAGACCAAAGGTACCAATTATATCTGCTCTCTCACAGGAAGGAAAAAGGAAGGTCTAACAACTGAAAAGTGACTGCAAGTGGTACTTTCCACAAATACCATTCCAGCTTTGGACAATTTGCAACATGGGCCTTCCAAGGCAGAGGTACAATCTTTGTGCTTTACAACCTTTTTCATTTTCATTCACTCAGCTGTTCACTTCTTGAATTCTAGTAAATATTTTAGCACTAATAGCATTCTTGTGTTGAAGCTCCCTGGACTAGAAATAGGTTGTGACAATATCATGGACATTTGCACCACTTGTTTCAAAGAGGTCACAAGCTGCTTTATGCTGACAGACCTTAGATCTTGTATTGGAAGACTAAGCAAATAATCAAATCTTATTCCCCTTCTCCATGGTTTCAGAGATGCCCATTATATACTCTTGCAAAGTTCCTCCTTTGAGCTGAAGAGTGCCACTCAGTGAAACTGTTTCTTATGCAAAGATATTCTATGCATTTGATCTTCTTCAAAACGAGGAGGGGTGACAGAAAAAAGACGACTGCTCACAGTGTTCAAGACACAGGGCATCTACATGTGTATTTACAAAATGATGCAATGTTTTGTGGTTTATCTTGTGTTCTCTTTCTGGTAATCCCTTACATTTGATTAGAACTCATTGCACTACTGAGCACTGAGTAGACTTTTCACAGAACTAGGTCTTAAATTCAAGATCTAGAGCGGTAATGGTCATCCCAGAGCTGAGAATCACATTGTGTGTAACATTAGAACTTTTCACACTGTCAGTTTTCTCTGAAGAGTGAGCAAGAGTGATAACATTATCACCAAACATTCTTTCACATCACTTAAATTATTCCAATGGCTTCTGGAGGATATCCACATCTTTAATTCATTTATATTCTAAGGCATAACTCATCTTCATAAATCTGCACCTGATATCCTTAATGCATTTTGGAACTGGCTTTGGTTTGTAGGAGTGGTGAGGTGGATAGCAATTTAATTTAGTATTCCAGTCAAGGGTAAAAAAAGCGAATACAGGAGGACGAGATTCAGGCCTTTCTCAGAAGAGAGAAGAGTGTGGTAGCATGTGTAATGAGAAGACAGAGTGTCTTCTGAGTATTGATTCAGCTTCTACCATTAGTTATGGAGCACTTATGAACAAGATCTGCTTTTCAAGTAAACAAACCTAGAGAACACACAGGAAAAGAACTGTGGACAAATACAGTCTGTACATTCAATCTTAGCCTGACGGGCTCTTTGCTAAAGTCCAAATAAATTCTATGGCACTTAGAAATTATATCTCTTCAGTAGCCACTCTTTATAAGAGTAATACCTGTAGGAGAGCACCCAGATGGTAAATAAATTAGATTAGTTCCTTGCCAATGTAAACATTATTGTTTACAAATTCTGAATTTCGGGAAAATATGTTGAACATTTGATAGTCCTTAAGTGCCTCACATACCTGGGGATTGTGTATGTACTGTCATGTTAAGATATAGGACAGAAAGCATTTGCCCGTGTTAAATGTCATTCATAATTTAAATTTATTCACCTGCACTCTGCCCACATTGCTCAGGACTTTTTCCTGCTATTCTAGCACCCTCTGAACAGTTTCAAACCCCTATTATTTTTAGAAAAATGTCTCAGGTGAAAAATGCAAACATCCTCAAAAAATCTCTGAAATAATCATAATAATGACAACAATATCAAGGAAATGTAAAATTTAAAGATTTATTCCTTGGTTCCTATTTTGGATGAGAATTTCTGAAGAGTTAATTGTAAGCATTCAAAAACCACTACAAAATATTGTTGCAATACATAGCACAGAGTACAAAACGCTGTTCAGGCTCATTCATTGCTCAAGAAGTGGGGAGGAATGTGCTAAGGATATGATTGTATTTTTCCTGGTCCTAGAATAATTATTGTAGCAGATAATAACTCTTTATTATAATTGCACCTGAGTAATTATCGAGGTCACAGACACATTGAGTGAGGCATTGTATGAACACAGGGAAGCTGCCCCTGTTTTGAACAGCTTACAATTAAATTAAACAAGACATATGAAAATGACAGGAAGGAACAAAATTCACAAACTGAATAGCATGATTGCAACAAATGTCAACCCATGACTGCTTTTCTTGGGGTGAATGGGAGGCTATTAAGCATGGGCATAGCACATGGAAAGAAGAATGGAGCCACTGGAAAAGACAGGACCACTCATGACTGAATGACATGAAATAGTTGGAAATAAATTCAGGGAAGGGCAGGGGCACATACTGTCACATGATGGACTTTTTGGGCATGTCCAGTCTGGCACAGGCACACTGCCTCACACTCAGAGGGCAATTACAGCCTCCTTGGGCTATCCCCCACATACAAGAGTCAGTCATGCCTTCCAGCAGATACAGAAAAGATGAGAAAATATGAGCAAGGGGCTGGGATCCATGGGAAGCATGCATTCATGCCTCCTGAACCTGCCATATCCTGCCTTCATTATAGTGTCCACTGCCAGGACCCGCTCCCATACCCATCTCCTTTCTCAGGGGCCAGGCATGCCCCAAACAAAGGTGCAGTGTCCTTGAGCACAGAAGAGGCTGAGATAAATGCTCCATATTTTTCTGTTGTGTCCACAGAAGGTCAGAAAGTACTAAGCAACCTGAGGCACACTGTTCCAATAATGCTACTCCACCAAGGCTGTCCTTGAGAAAGTCAGCAAAAAGGCCCCAGCTGGCCCCATCTCCAGCATGCAGTGATGTTTATGGCATGGACAGAGACATTTTTAGTGTGAGCCAAGTGCCAAGTTTGCATCTTGGCCAGGTTCCTGAAAGAAAATTTTCCAGACCAAACTTCTGACCTTGAGAAGCCAAGCCTATAACAAATCCATGAGATCGAATCTAATCCTTCCAGGGGTCATTGGCTTTGCAATGTCTGAGGCATACCAGCTTCACATGGCAGGATTTTGAATTTTGTGTATTGTAAGGATAGTTGTGCAACCTAAAAAGCTCCAGTATTGTTCTGTTTTTATCTGGTTTGTGAATGTTCTTACACAGACTGGCTGCTCAGATACACTGATGCACTCAGGCCAGCATCTAAGCAGGCACTAACACCACCCTGTAGGGCAGCTGGCAGTAGGTATGGCAGGTTCAAGTAATCATGCACCAGGAACAAGGACTGGGCCCTAAGTAAGTGAACATTATCTACCTTCACAAACCAAGCAAATTTTAATTGCCTGGCAACATCAGTCACGATGACTGTAGGTGTTAGAGCAGGAACTTCAGTGGTGCAAACTGTGTACAGAATGGAATGAGCTTAGTTGGGGAGGAGAGGGGCAGTGATGTAGAAGGACTGGCCATTCCAGCAGCTTTTCACTTCTCATGATACGTGGCTGCTGACGGCTTCTGCTTCAGGCAGGTGCATGTTCCCTTCCAAGGAACATTCTCCTGGGACCTCTTTGTGGAACATCTACTTTTGTACTTCTTGATTACCACACAGTCAAGACTTCAGAAAAATAAAACCATAGGTTGGGCTAAGATGTGGATATTTAAAATCATTTCTTTTTTACTTAATTTTTAAATCAAAACACAACACTTTTAGCTTTTTGACCCATAAAATAAACAAATTATGGGTTTTTTATACCAGACAAAAAATATTGAAGTGCAAAAATAGTTTTTGTTCAACAGTAGTTAAAAATGAAAGTTATATTATTTTTTCATATTCCTCAGTAGAAGATGAATGCCATAAAATAATAGTACTAATACTAATACTAATAATAACACCATCATCTGTCTTCAGATATCTTTCTAAAGTTGCTAAAAAAGCCATTATTCTTCTCACTCAAGGTGCAAAATATGGTTACTTTGTGGATTTGGGATTTTGTTTAGCTGCTTTTTTCCATTGAGATGCTTAGTTTTAAGTGGCACTGAGTTTAGCATTACGTATTCAACAAACATTTATTGGTTTTGTGAAAACTGCAATTCTCGGCATATTTTCTTCAATTAGATCAACAATAAACACATGTTATGTGGGTGTGCAGTTATTTGGTTCATTTGTAAACATAGGTAATAAAATGTGTGTATTGCAATACCTCTGTGTGCAGAGTATTCATGTTATTTCTTCCACTGGAGTTTGCTCATTAATCATGGTGACAGCTGATACTTTTTTCACTGACATGAGACATACAATTGTTAAAAAATTTGTTAGAAAGCTTAATATTGTCATTTATGATATCTGCAAAATAGAGAGAACCTTCATGGGAAAACTAATATGACAAATATTGATACCAGTGGTAGATGTCTTCTGTCTCACAAGTAGAGACATCTTTGAGAGGCACTAAGGTGTTAAATGTGAAGACAACAGACTTTTAAATGCAAAATGCATGTGTACTCAAGAAATTCTTCACACATAAACTCAAAATTATTTAAATTACACTAGATATCCTAAAGGGAGTGAAGGAGCAACAGTTCTATTCTAAATAGGATAACATATGCATACAGACATGTAATAATTAATTTAACCAAATATATCCTGTCTTAGGAAAAAACAATTAGAATCAAAGTATCGAAGTATCAGCTGACATCTGAAGAGAGGGGTGAGGCTGTAAACTGTGATCTGGTAAGGACATACCACTCTTGTGAAACAGCGATAAAAACCATATCTGAAAACAGATAAAACTTCAGAGCTCCCCAGCTAGACAGCAGGAAACAACCATAAAGGATAAACTCTCAGATTAACTGAGTTTAGATTTCACTTTGCCGGGATCCTCTATATTAAATATTAACCACGCCACAAGAAGAAGAACGATAAAACATTTGGACCTAGTGATGTCCTCCAGTGACCTGAGGTGGATGAATACCAAGAAAAGTTTATGAAAAAAGCTCACTGGCTCTAAGAGAACAAAAATAAACTGTCAAAGGAAGCCTCTGGGTCAAATTTGGAAAAGTCCTGATTTCTGTATGAGAAGTGGAAAAAAAAAACCAAAAGTAACCTCTTCTCTTTTTCAGTCAGGCTCTTGTCACAGGTAGACTTGGCCACTCTAGATAGATAATCATCCTTCCCAGGCTGCTTCTGTGCCAGCGTGACTACATATTTGGGATCAAAATCCATTTCCTTGGACACTTATAACTAAATTCAAACTGTTAACAACTCTCCAGCTAATATTTCCTTTATTTTAAATGTATCTTGAGGTGTTGCTCTATGAGGACTATCAGGAATGCCTAGGCAACTTAGTACCAGGTAATACTGTACTTTCCATCTTCAAAAGTGTCACCAGGAAGCTTCTCCTCTTAGAGAAAACACTATTTTAATGAATCATGACCACAGGAGGACAGAAAGTGCCTGTTAAAGGAGCCAAGAACCCCATAATATGCACACTCAGAAAACTCAGAAATTGTGAGAGTGTGAGCTTGAATGATCTGGCAAGTGAATTGTTTAATTTTTATCAATTTCCTTTAGTAAAGTCAATAGAAAGTCCGTTTGTGGATACTACCTTTAATTTCTTGCTTTCTTGCAAAGAAGATTCATGTGTGTAAAGACAGCTTTGGCAAGAAGCTAAGGAGACACACATTTCCTGTAAGTATCATCTTACAGGATAACGTATTATCTTACTAACATTACTAAAACACTCAGAGTAGAATTTTGTCCTTGAATATATAAGCAAGCCACTGCTGTTTATTTTAATGGGAAATATGTGCCATATTCCAGTGATCAACCTTGGCATTTGCGGAGAATTCCAGCTAGGAAACCAAATGCTTATTTCAGAGATATGCGGCACTTGCTATTGTTGGAGAGATGTAGACACCAGCAGACCATACAGGCTCTTTCCATTTTGCTTATTTTAGAGGTATAACCAGCTTATGACGTGCTTGAAGAAACCTCACCTCCTGTATTAAACTGAGCATCAATTCTTACACCAAAAACTCTGTGAATATCCCATCATCTTTTTTTCTTTCAGGATGATAAACTGACTTTCAGAACACGCTTTTAGATTCCTAGCACAAAATTCAGATGCACCGTGTTCTTCAAACATGAAATTACAGGGAGAAGAATCAAATGGAAGGCTTGTGAAAGTCTCTGAAATTAGTTCTGGATTAATCTTGGGGTTTTTTTTGTGAAAGCCCAAGGTATCACCCTAGGCTATTTATTTGGTCATTAGAATTCTGGTTCCGTTCATCCCTCTTTATTTTGCATTGGTTTAAAACACCTAAAACAATTTTTTTGTTGTTTTATCAAATTCCACAGTCCATCAAGTTACTATATTAATTTGTCATAGGACATAGAATATGTATAGTCATATGGGAAGAGACTGGAGAGTAGGTACAACCAATTCATTTTTGAAGGAGAAAGGCTTCATTCCCTGGAGATAGCATAGCAGGTATTTTGCAAGTGGAGGCATACTATTACTTAAATCCACAAATACTTTTGTCTATTGTCTTCAAAAGTAGAACATGCATTAGCCCATATTAATTCAACCTCACTGTGACCCACAGCGACATATCACTGTCCTTAATCTTTATAAATGGCTTTTGCACTCTGCACCATCAAAAAACTTTCTTTTTGCTGATCAATACAAAGTGTATTTGAAAAGAGCATTATCTGCCTTTGAAAGAGCCTTCTGCACAATCAATGGTCTTCAGAAGCAGATGCTGATCAAGCAAGCATAGGCAACATTGTAGAAAGCTAGTAAATATTGATCCCAATTCAGAAGAGGAAATTGCCTTGTAGTTGCAGTGTCTGACTTCATTTAGCTCATAAGTTTACTAAAGGTCTGATTGGCTGATCTGGTAAACACTATAGTGCATCATCACTGATCTCTGTGCTTGTACGAACAACATGTCGGTTTTCCATGGCCACATTGTGAGATAAAACTACAGTTAAAAACTATTTCAAAAATGCTGATTTTTGTTGTAAAAAACATGAGTAATGCTAATTGCTCACATGATTTCATAGTGGATTGAAGCAAGCAATAAAAAAGCTCTGACACTGGCATATTTTATTAATTTGTACTCCTTAATTAAAAAAACCCAAAACATAATAATGTTTGGTCATTTTTATATACCAGAGAACCACCTGAACTCAATTGGCTTGACAACGTTAAAGACTCAATTAATTTCTTTGTTTTCTAGGATTTTATTAATAGAACCCGGCATTTCTGAGAGCAGAAACAGCATTTCATAGTAGGCCTAGATCCAGCCAGCACTACTCCACCAGTGTAGAGAGAAGGAAAGGTGCAAGGGAACCTCAGCAGATGATCTAAAGTTCCATGCAATGCATTACAATAAAACTTGAATTATTCTAGATTTATGATGTTGTTTATAACAGAAATCTTGTTTAGTACTTCCAAATTGTGAGAGTCACATAATTAGCTGTCAGAAAAGTGCACTGATCGTCATTCTGCAAAAGATATTTTAGCTTACAGCACCATATAAATCACAGCAGGTGACGGTCATAGCCTGTGTCACTGAAGTCAATGGGACTTAATTGATATTCAGCGGCCTATCTGAGCATTCCTTCAGATTACTGTAGGAAAGGTTGTCCCTCACAAACATAGGGCAAAAATACACTAATTGCAGGTCTAAGATTCAGAAGCAAATACACTAGTAGAGGTGCCACAAATATGTAATCAGCCCATTATTCCAGTCAGCTTGCTAGCTCTGGAGTAAGAACCAACCCCAAATTCTCAGCAGTCACAGGATGGACCACTTATCTTTGAGCCAGACACAATGCTGGGCAATAAGCGACGTAACAATACCATGACACCATAAGCATTATGTGTCAAATAGATATTCTTCATCATGGCTCCTTGCTAGAAAATCGGGATGGGATTGATGAAGCCTAGGAGCAACACAGACACTCAAAAATTTACTCAGAAGAGTAAGGATGAGAAAGGCAACGGCCATTATTCTTGCCCAACCTGAGGCTAGGTGAATTCACTGGCCCTCACTGGCAAATCATCTTTATAAAAAGGCCCAAATGGACCTTTCAAAGAACATGTGTCTTCTATTAAACAGGAAAAATAAATTCGAAAATCAAAGACTACCTCCTGTACCAAAGAAATTTATGATACAATATTTTACTCTTTTTATTTTTTAACAGATTTACAGAGATTAGTTACTAAATAACTGCAAAGTACTTACATTTGTACTGTCAAATATATATGTCAATACATGGATAAAAATAACTTTTAGATTTTAATTAGTTTTAAGAACTTAAGAAAGGCAGAAGTAAAATTCAAGACATACTTTGACCCCACTTTCAACCTATCACAGTTGAAAGTAATAAAAGTAATAATAATAAAAAATTCATACTCTTCAAATCTAACTCTTGAACAACTTAGAGCCAAATTTCCTAGACTGTGAGCCTAATTTTCCACACAAATACAGCAATTAGACATGAAACTGCTCATGTACCATAATGTTGTCACAGTGTGGTATTTGGTCTATATCAGGAAGTAAATCAGGGAGCTATTGTGCAGTTTTACAGCCAATATATATTTGGAGGGTGGGAAGAGTAGTTTGGGTTGTCCAGATCATAGCTGAACAATGGATCTCAAATAGGGTTGTTTCTAGTATATATGTGGAGGACAAAATATGACAGACAATATTTTTCACTGTCAGTTTGTGGGCTGTTAAGAAAAGTGCTTGGTTTGGGTTGACAAGCCATATGTGATAAATGGTGCATAGTTTTGTAGAACAGTATTTTCTCAGCAAGAGGTGAAGGCTTGTCTTATTTTAGACATTAAGTAGAATGACTTTGTTTTTGGAGAATGGTGGTCTAATGCCAAGGACTATGGGAGGAGTTGTGAAATTCCACATACATATATCCACCATAATGATGTCAACCACTTTTTAGCATTATTAGCATTATTTTGCAATAATGCTCAGAACCCTCATTGGAATGAAGACCACATCATGGGCTACATTTATTCCTGTTCAGCACAAACACATAATGAAATTGGGTTGTTTGCTTACTGGAAAAGGCTATTGTTGCATCTTTGCTGCTGACTCAATATATTACAAATATATTACCAGAGAAAGTCCCATATAACTGCAGTCGCCAACTACACACTAACATACATGGCTTAATTTATGTCTCCTCTGGCACTGGTACTCATGACTTACACAATACATGTGAAGGAGGCCCATCAGAGGGCTCTTAAACTATTTTAGAATACTAATCAGTCCCTACACACTACAGCTTTTATGCTGTTTACAGTAGGCTACAAAGGCAAAAGCAAGCTGCAAGTGCAAGCCTCGGTGAGGGCAGCAGCCCTTAGTCCTGTACCATTACCAGCAGCCAAAAAATGCAATTCTAAGGTAATTGAGTCCTTGCTAATCATCGAGTATATGACTACACAAATCCTTAAAATAATAGCTGTTAGTGAAAAATAATTCCTATTGCATGGAAACTACTGCTTCTCGGCAACACCCCATCTTCCTAAGTAGCACCATTCAGAAAACCCTTAGCGAGCTCAGCATACTCAGAAGAGCTTGCGCTGTGCAGGTCAGAGAGCATCTCCACCACATCCCAGGCCCTGGCTGTGCCGGGCTGGAGGCACAGGGCCAGAATGTTAAATTGTCAGTCCCCTGAAACTGGAAAGAACAAGTAACAATGAAGGACACAGCAATACAAGAACAACGGAGAGGAAGACTGCATCAAAACCATGTATTGGGGTGGTGCTTAAAAGATCAGTCACAAACAACACAACTTGAATAAAGAGCAGCATGATAGCGCACTGAAAAGGTGACAGAAAAAAAAAAAAAAAAAAAGCTAGGCAAAATTTTGTTATGCAATGTAATATGCCCATTTTAAGGATAACATCATGTCTGAAAGCTTCCAATTAAGAGTTCAATTTCTTTGGCCCAGGACAAAGGAAAAAAGTTAAGTTTAACATAGTAACTTTTTGCTTTAAACTGTGCAATGAAAGTTTGATCCCCTGACATAAACGACAAAATCCTCTAGGCTTTTGCAGCTTGGTGGAAACAGCCAAATCTGCATTCAACTTGTTTTTCACATTTCCATCATTGTGCAGAATGAAGCCTTGCAGAGCCCAAGGGACATGCGTTTAGCTGCCATTCTGCAGCGCTTGTAGCATTTTAACTTCAAGCCTCTGGGAAAAAGCTGAATACCTATTACTATGGCTTTGGAGTTTAAATTGTTAGTTGATGTGTCCTGTTTATCAAATCCAAAAAGCAGTTTGTGCCTGAAAAATAGACCAGGGCCCTGCAAGTAGACAAGAGTTTTGGCTGGTTGTTTTTTTTAAATAAAAGCCTAAAGAAGTGGCATTCAAAAGTAAGTAATCAAGTATTTGTCCCTCTTGTCTGCCTCTGAGTTATTTTACACTTAAATTGACTCATTGCTGACATTCTAAGTTTGGCAAGGTACAGTGCTCACCTATCTGACCTTGTGTATGAAATATGCTTATGAGAGTAAAAAGGAGATGGGTTGACCCTTTCTTCTTTCAGTGAGGTTTTTATTTCCATGTTTGGTCAATGCAAAATAAAACAAAACCAAACCAACCCCAAGCTTAGAACCCCTTTCCATACTCTCATATAAATCTCATTGTACATAATCAAATGGAAACTGCATCTTGCAAATAGCAAGTACATTTCACTTTTCTCTACAGTTATTAACAAGGAAATACATGTAAAACATAAAAGTGTATTTAATTTTATATGTTTTTGCAGACAAGTGTGTTTCTGTAGGCTTGGATGGGTGGGTTGTTGATTTTCATTAATACATATAATCTGCCATCCATTTATTGTATATGTTGTAAAAGAAATAGTAGCTGAATTACAGTGCAAAGACAGTCAATATACTTTTAAAATCTAAAGAACAGCCTTCATAACTGAAAGGATTAACTTTTTTCCATTTGTTTTAAAACACTTCTTCTTAAAAAGAAGTCTGTTGTTATGAATGAGTTTATGTTGGCCAGCTAGACTATTATCTGGGGAACAAATGTTTCCTTGTGAGCATGAGACAACTTGCAACTTTTATTATAGTATTTCAAATAATGGAAAGTAATAGTAAAATTGCTGCAATAAACTAAAAGAAAATCTTGATAGGCAAGTCTGTTATGCAATATGTATTCCCCTCGCTGCTCCTTCACTGGTGCCAAAAGCATGTCACTCAGGTAATTTGTTTTAGACCCTTAACAAGACTTAGAAGCAATTATTATGAAACACTGACACAACAGATCTCACCAACAATTGAAGTTTGACAGCTTGTGAGAAAAGTCTCATGTTTATGTCATTGGAGAGGTGATCCTTGTATGACCTCCTTTTTCACTGCTGCGAATGATAAACTATCGCTTTCCAGTGGTTCACTATAGCTGAAGGCCCAGTGTACTGTACTTGTAAAGGAAATTTTCAGTTGGTTCTCTGAATCAAATAAAGCTGGAAACTCCTTTGGTCCCTTTGACTGATCCAGTTTAGGCTTTATGATATGCTCTGACTGTGCAAGGAGCTAAAAACCTAAATATATCCACACCGTGCACTTTGTAAAGGACTGTAGAACAAACATCAATAGAAATATATGTGCAGGGCTAACACACATACTCTTATTGATTGAAAATAGCTTCACATTTACTTTTCTAAGCAAACTGAAACCACTTGCATGTGAGAGAGGAAGGACATGTTAATATCTATTGCAATGTATTTATTTGCCTTGTTTCAGAGTAGAGGTTGGAGGGATTATTTGATGGTTTATGTTCATTCTAGCATTTGCAAGCATCCAAATGAAGTATGCTTAATCCACATTTCAAAGGCAAGTGGAAGATGATGTGGTAGGACTACATATTCATAAGTGTTCCTCAAAACTCACTTGAATCAGTTGGAATTCTCGTGAAGCGGTGGAGTAGAAATAATCTTCGGGCAGCAAATTTAAAGGTCCCTGCACTTAGTTTGGACAGGATAAGACAAAACCTGTAGTTCTTGTTTTGCTGTCAGGTAGCTTTCTTATTGAAGATAATTTTTAAAAAAAACCAAAAAAACCAATCACCAAACCCACAAATTAACACCACACACACCCCCCTCAAACAAACACCCCACCAACTTTCTGACAGTTTTATTTATTTGTGTACTGACATCTTGGATTCTTGGTGTGGGCCATACAAAAGCTATATGCACAGCTTCCATAGTGTACAGCTTGGCTCCTTGTTATATTTTGTGCTGCACCCAATGTGAACCTCATGAGACATTCTTTCCTACCTAATATTAAGTCACATATTGGCCAAACTGTAAGTCTTCCAAAAAGAATGCTTTATCTTACAATTTTGATCACTCTGTGTCTTAAGCATATGCAAGTAAGAAGAACGTACATCTTTGTCTAATGATTCCAGAAAGAGTAAGATTTGACATGCATTTGTTTTAGGTTACAAAGTGATTTAAAGGACTTAAGATTAAAATATCTTTACTCTCATTTGTGTATTCTGACTCTTTATTTACATTGCTTGCACAATAGCAGAAATACGAGAATAAAAACTGTTCCACTTCAATTAGTATATTATGTAGCTGACAATTTATCATGGCTGTTACTTAACTGGTACTTTCACAACATCAATCTAACCCATGTTCAGCAGCTTTAATAATAGTTTCTAATCTCAAACAAAAGGATTTTTGTTTTCATCCAGATTTTTATTCTCTATTACTGAAAGGAGAACACAGCAAGAACTTCTAGCAAACACAGTCACATTTAACTACTACCACAGGAAATCTAAATATGACCAGTCACGGCTGATACCAGGGCACCAGTTATAACATGATAAAACTTTTTTATAACTCAGTGTTTAAACTCTATTTTTCCTTTTGTTTAGGATTGCAGATCAGAACACAGTTTAATTGCAATCTACAGAGAAACCAGCTGCGATAATATCTAGGACCTTTCAGTAGTACCATATAAGCATAAATAAATATGAATGGCCATATTTTTGTTCTAAATATTAGCTGAAGCTAGTTGCAGGGGGCAGAACCTTATCCTGGACATATATAATGAGATTACCTTAATATATTAATTGTATAAAAGTTGCAGCTGGTAAGTAAGGTTAAGAATCCTGTGATTACAGAACATATTGACTGCATTTCACAACATCCTTAAAATGTGCTTAATCTGACATGAGTTAGATTATATCCCAGCTGAGAGGAAACCCAACCAACACATCACTCTCAGGTCCTCTCTGCCAGACCTTAGGAGAGCTTGGCTTGCAGGACAGTCAGATAAGGGTCTGGACTCTAGGAGGTGGGATGGAGCAAGAAAGTACATGAAGGACTTCACGTATGTTCCAGAAATCCATTGGTATCCTCTGATCTTGCTGTGACACCTGGACATTCAGTCATGGTTTTAAATCAAATTCTGTGATACTTGTCTCTTGGAACAATATGGTTACAGTGTGCCTAATGCAATCACTCTTGTTCACCCTGAAAAACTAAACACACATGCTGACTATACACCCCACACTCCAACACAAGTCTCACTAAAGTTTGGGCCATCTGCTAACCAGAGAGGTCTGAACTTTTGGAATTACATTCTGTTTCTCCTTTTGTTTATGTTTATATGTATACAAAGCCCTGCTAATTGTGTCAGAGAAGAAAGGGCAAAAGCAACAGTAAACTCAGCTTGAATAATAGTTATCTAATAATCTGGGAAGTAATAGTGTGTGCCTTCTGCATTAGGAAGTTTCCAAGTCTTTGACTTTCCAAGACTTTCCAAGAGTTGACAGAATAGCAAATTGGTTCAAACTATCATAATTTTCACAAAAATACATATTGTACTTTAGTGACAGCCTGCCACATTTCAGTAGGATGTTGAAATAATAAAACCAGTGTCAGGAATATGAATACCTTGCCCTGCAATTATTTTAGACTTTTAAGATACTAGTGCAGTTTTACCAGTGAATTCCTTGTTGGGAATGTAGCCTTCTGCTAACGTGGGGTCTTGGCTCTCTTATTACAACAGTTTAAGGTCTCAAAGGTCTGTAACAGAGACTCTTCTTCAGTCTCAAAAAAAGCTTCAAACACAGCTCTAGGGATATCCCCAACAATACTGGCATACATATCCATAGCTATGTTGCTAAATGGGACTGAACGTGATTCTTTAGGTGCATGTAACTAAAATGTTAAAATCTACAAATCCATACAGGCATGATCCCTCCACATTTCTGCTCACACTCCATGATGAATCTCTGATCAGTGCCCCTCCATACATCTGCTCCCCTCCTCCCACTATTATTTATCTTTATTTTATTTATTGCCATTGAAACAGGCAATCCCAAGGATATGAGGTGTTTAATGTCTTGCTCATTACTGCAAAACAAATGCAGGTTTGTGTGAATCACCATCATTAGCAGAAACGAGAGCACTCCTAATTGCAAACAATTACTCAACAAGTGTTGCTCTTCCCCAAGAAACCTATTAAATGCTCACAGTGGAGCACCCGACAGCCTTCTGTGACTTCAGTTTCCTATGCAAATGGAGACTTTGCCATGGAATTTGGTGACTTTTATTCAGTTGTTTTAGATAGGTGGGTAGGATGCAATTAAATATTTCTAGAAAGAATGCCCATGAATGGCACAACTTGTCAGACTTACCTGTGTTCTTATCCCACTTATTCCAAGTGGTTTTATGTCTAGTTGGTTGGAGGCGTGTAGGTTTTGTTTTCTTTATTTTGGGGTTGGTTGTTTGGTGTTTTTTTGGATGGCGGGGTTTTTAACAACAACAAAACAAACAAACAAAACCCCAGCAATCACTCTTCGGGTTCTAAAAGTCTGTCTCCAGAAATGATAACATTGACATGTCCTAGCCATTATGCCTTGTGGACAAAAACAGCATCTTTTGTCTTCCACGGGCATTAACAATCACATCTTTTGTCAATAACTGAACCTGAAACAGCCTAGGCTTCTGTGCAATTTACGATAGCCTCCTTGATCCTAGGTATTTCACATCTGGAAAATGGCATCATAGTATCGCACCTAAAAACCAACAAGTTGTGTTACCTATTTTTGTATCCCCCTAAGGATACAAGTCATAAGAGAAGATTTTCACCTTCAGGGTTACAGCAACAGTTGTATTCTTGTGCAGCACCTAAACCAGGTGGTGGTGATGGACACAGCAAAGCTTCTGCCATTTAGGAGTTAATGTAGCTGGTGTGTGTGTATGTATGTGTGCATGCACTAATTATAGATCACAGCATGCACTAGGATGCTAAGGAAGTTCAAAGAGAATATTAGATCCCTGACTCCAGCAGATGCACAGCTCTGGGGTATAAGAAAAAATGTGTGAGCAAATCACACAAGCTTCCTGAGCAGCTAGAAACAAACCTGGAACCCTGCAGGCTATTGTTGGATTTGTAAAATTGACAATAGCCTCTGCAACTTGTAATTTAGTCTTGTTTTTCATTACTGTTAAGATTATTGTTTCAGTTTACTGAGCTCATGAAAATGTAAGTAGAGAAGAATGCAGGGATTCTCTGCCAGTATTTATGCTATAAAATATTAACCTGTTGACGCCTTGTATTAAAATGGATTCACTTTTAGAGAGAGCATAATAGTTCTATCATCTTTATGTAAGCATTATACACTATTCTGAAGTGCCTTGAAACTGATCCTTGAGTTCTGCATTTCTTAACTCAGTTTATACAATATTTAGAATACATTTAACACATACAACCCTTGTTGTTTGAAGACAACCAGATCAGGCCCTAGAGCTGGGGTCTGCAATGTTGCCTTACAGCTGTTTGGGCAGAGCAGGGCAGGACAGTTAGGTTAGAAATACCCACTGAAGAGTTCTTTCACTCCTCTATGTAAAAGATTTTAAGGCCAAAAGAATTTATTTTGCTAGCCCATCCAGTTAATCATAAAGAACCTCACACAATCAGTAAGGGAATAGAGAGCTTAATTCCCCAGTAGGGCACCCATTATTGGGCAAGACTGACCTCCTGACTAATGACAAGCCTGCCTTTCATCTTGTTTTCACCGTAGGTAGCACAATAGCTTGGAGAAACACATCTTCCAGAAACACACCCAGTCCTGAACTGAAGATACAAGGAGAAGGAAAAGCCACCACTTTACTCCAATAATCTGTTTCAAGGGTTTCTCAGACCTACTGTGAAATTGTGCACTTGATTTCTCAGATGACTCTGCCTTGCTTCAGCCTCCAGCCATTGGTTCTAATTATGCCTCTCTCTACTAGATTAAAGAGCCTTTAGTATCCTACACTATCTCTCCTGACATTACTTTTACAGTGAGATCAAACCACCTCTGACATTCTTAATACAATAAGCAGAATGATCTTTAATGTTCTTGTAATAAAATGTCTCCTCCTGGGCCTCACGTAATCGCTGTGGGTCTTCTCTCCAATTTCGGGCACCCTTTAAGATGTGGATATTATAACTGATTGCATGGATATACCTATATATGTGTTCACTACTTCCCTGTTAACATATTCAAGGAGCATATTCTCGGGTTTTTGCCTCAGTTTTACCACTCAGACACTCCACTTGTCTGGATCAGTTGCTTCTCAGGATGCAACTCTCCATACTGCAGCTATACATTGTGCTCCTTGACATGTGATCTTATTTGTCACTGCCCTACATCCCAACCCCATGGACGCATCATTTTCACTCATGCATCCAGACTTGATTACCTAGACCCAGCAGTGTTAAGCTCTCTGTTAACCCCCATCAGACTTTTTCAGCTGCAGTTCTGTATGTAATTCCAGATCAAAGTCTTGAGTCTAGACCTGGAGTCTTATCTAGATACAGCTCACTCAACAACGAACTGCCACTGACATTTTTGGACTTCTGAAATCTCAGTAAGCTATATTCACACACACCAGGGAGGAGCACTACCAAAATATGACATGTCCATATAATATGGCACAGCACCAAGCAAAACCTCTGTTACTGCAGATATCCTATTGTAGCCTCTAGTTATCACCATCATGTGCAATACTCTCCTGAGTAGCACACGAAACACTCCTTGTTTTCCCATGCAGCACTTCATTGAAGCTACTTCTCAAGTGGATGTAGCTGCCTATTCTCACAGAATCATAGAACCTTTAGGATTTGAAGGAACTTCTGGAGATCAACTAGTTCAACATCACTTCTCAAGGCTGGGTCAACTAAAGCAGGATACTGACCAGCTTCATTTTTTAATATCTCCAAGGATGACGATTTCCAGGACCTTTCTAGGCAATCTGGTCAAGGAAACAATCACCCTTAAAGTGACTTTTTGTTCTCATTACATTTAATTTTCTGTGGTTTAGTTTGGGCCTATCACCACTCAACTTTTAGTTGATACCACTGAGAAGAGTTTTAGTCCATTTTCTTTGCTCCTTTCTATCACACATTGGTAAGCTTTGCTCCTGAACCCTCCTTTCTCTAGCCTAAGTGATCCCACCTCTCTCAGCCTCTCATATGTCAGGGACCTCAATCCCTTAAGCATCTTTCCAACCCTTCATTGGCCTTGGTCCTGTATGTCCAAGTCTCCCTTTCACTGGACATCCTAGACTTGGACACACAATTCCAGATGTGCTCTCAGCATGGCTGAGAAGAATCACTACCTTGACCTGCTGGTGAAGCTGTAATGCAGGACGGCTACTGCTGGCTGCCTTTGCCACAAGGGCACAGTGCTGGCTCACATTCCATGTGGCGTCCACCACGAGCCCTGTGGCCTTTTCTGCAAAGCTCCTTTGCAGTCAGTCAGATCCCAGCCTGTTCATGTCGGTGCCTGGAGTTTTGTTCCTCCCCAGGGAGGAGCTTGGCATTTATTTTCATTCATGTCTGGAGATTCCCCCTGGCCCACTTCAGCAACCTCTCAAGATTCCACTTAATGGCAGTGCAGTCACCTGGTGTATCAATCACTTCTCATGTGCAAATCTGCTGAGGGTACACTTCATCCCATCATCCTGGTTATCAGTGACTATGTTGAACAGTACTGGCCTTATTAGCAACCTCTGGATTAGAGAACTAGTGCTGAGACTCCAGCTGGACTGCATGTGAGTGACCCCAATCCATCCACTGTCCTTTTATCTCACTGCTATGTATCATGTTGTCAATGATGAAGTCAGAGAAGGCAACACTGAAAGCCTCATAGCCACTGCTGTCTGTCAAGTCAGTCATCTAATTACAGAAGGCTATCACATTCATCAAGCATGATTTCCCCTTCCTAAAGCCAGGCTGACGACTCCCGATCACATCTTGTCCTTCTTATACCCAGAAATACTTTCCAGAATGATTTCTGCATCACATGGCACACAATCAGCAAAGCTGACTGGTCTGTAGCTCTCTAGAACTTCCTTCTTGCCATTCCTGAAGATAACGATGACGGTTTACTTTCTTTCAGTTGTCAAGAAACTCCCCAAAGGCCTACAGACTTTCAAAGATAATCAAGAGCGGCCTCATGACGACATCAGACAGCTCCCTCAGCATTTTTGGATGTGTCCTATTAGGTCCCACAGGTTTGTTTATGTCCAGTTTATTTACTGTAGTTAAGTTGATCCTTCACAACGGTTAAGGTTTTCTTTCTCCAGACTCTCCCCAGTGTCCCCAGGGACCAGGGATTCCTCAAGGCTAATTTTACCAGTAAAGGAGTGAGGCAAGAATGGTAGTCAGTACCTCTATCTTCTCCATGCCCTTGATTACAAAGATCACTGGAAGAAACAGCTACAACCCTCATAAGGAGCAGAAGCTTGGTGTCTCTTTTTCCTTCTTGATTCACCAATCAACCAAAGACTTGACTTTAGTAATGACTGCCTAACATGCTAGAAATTATGGCAAAATAGAGAAAAGAATTAATAATTTAAAATGGCAACTATTATTTTAGTTCTGAAATGAACATAGTCTGGAATGTTCTTAAAATGTAAGGAAAATGAAAGTGGGGAATAGCAGAAAAAAACAGAGTAGAACTAAGTAAACAAATTACAGTATTTGGGATACGATGGTCTACATTAGAAACCACCCCTAAGCTGTGATATGATCAGCAGACTAGCTGCATGGCTATGCTAACACAAACATTTTTTAAATTAAATATACAATAGAAATATAAAATAGTGGTTTGTATTCCTTTTCTTGAATTATTAATACAAGTAGACACTTACAAGAAAACATGATGGATTCAAGTATTGGAAACTAAAGCAATTTTGAGTAACCCATACTGAAAATGCTGGAATCACAAAAGGAGCATCAGAACCACCACACTGGTAAGCCATATGGTAAGAAATACTTTTTCCAATAGCAGTAGTGGGCACTTTGCAGAAGTCAAGAAAGGCTGGACAGTTTCTAACATAAATGGACTAATGTTTCTTGAGTGCATTCACCATTTTTTATATTCTCTGGTTAGAGAGCCAGTAACATCCTTTTTTGTGTATGTGGTTTAAATCTGCTTTATAATAACTTCTCTGGGTGCCCTGAAAACATTGTACTGAAATGTTGAAATCTGCTTCCTATCCAACCTTCTCCCAGTTACTCACAATTTTATTAATACTTACCATAATCCATTTTAGCTACCTCCCCTTGAAGCTGAAAGGAATAGTGTCTACTTACAGGTAAGTTGCTCCATTCCCCTGACAAAGGCTCTCCTTCTCTACTACAGAGACCAAAGATATGCAAAACTCAAAATGAAGACATTCTCATGGACAAGATGCACATCCCGATTTTTATTGCGTAATCTAAGCAAAATGAAACAAAACCACATTTTCAACATGGGTTCAGGTGTATTCAACTTTTTCAATTTTGTCTTCTGTCTTTTTGCCTTGATTTATTAATTTTTCAAATAAATGAGTCCATTTGACTGTGTTCCCCAATATCCTGGCACACACATACAGTTGCTGGGAGAAGGGCATTGTTTTTTTAAGTCCACCTAAAAATGTAGCGTCTGGCTCTAATTCACTATTCTCCCATGAAGGCCATGGGGAGGATTACATTTCTTTCTTCCCTATTCCCTCTTTCCTAGCTAATGTCTGCTGCTGTCACACACTGCTGATAGCAGCAGAGCGAGATGGGTAAACCAGATCAAAGAGAAATGTCAGCTCCAATTTTTGTCCATAGGATTGCAAAGTAACAAGGAGTTAAACAGAGTCATGCCATTTTTCAGCATTTACATTTCATAGCTAGTACTTTTTTGCCACACATCTCACATTTTACAGCTTTCTAGTAAGTAAAAACCAAATTTCTTACCCTCCATAGTGTCACTGAGTTCAAAAAGGTCTGAAAAAAGGTAGCACAAGGCTGAATTGGGCTCTGTGCTTCAGAACTGACAACCCAGTGTAGCAGCCTGCAGCAGCAGCACACATAGGAAGAATTTTTTTCCCCTCTGTGGATTGGTATTGCAATCCTTGGTTCAGCCTTTGCACAGATTTTCTCTGGAAATCAAATGGGAATTTACTGTATGGAACCAATGCAGAATATGCAGCTGCGATTTTCAGGTTAGATAACTGAATATAATCAAAGACGGGAGTTTTGCCTTTCCCTACAGCCAAATCTGCATTCAGCGACGGAAAGGCTGTCTCAGTTGCAAAATACATTGTAAAAAACAGAATCTATCATCACAGCATTAAAAATGTTACTTGATATTCACACACTAAATAACTTCAAAAGGACCTGTAAAGAAATAAAAACAACCTCATCACCTACAGTATTTAATGGCAGTGGTACTCGACCTATAGAATTCGTTCTTCAGAGGCCCATACAGAGCTTTTATCATGGGTCTGAGTGAGAAATCGTATGACATGCTGGCTCAGTTCTGTTTCTTTTCAGCGATTCTGCAAACTTGTTGGATGATATCTTTCACCATTTGCTTCCATTTACGTATGTAAAGTTTCTTTTTTCCTCCTTGTAAAAACATACAACCTATATAAGCAATTACTTTGCCCTAAGACACAAATTGCAGAGTGCCTTCAGGATTTCCTTAACTGTTTTTGATGAATGCATTCATTCATAATTTTTAATAAAATGGTCACACGCGTTTTTGTATTTTTGACTTGTGTGCCTCTTGTGATTTTAAATGGCTCTTCGATTGTTAAAGGTCGAGTGCCGTTGCTCTAAGGGGCACATTTTCATTGCACTGCACGAAGAGTTATGCACGTCAATCTTTAATCAAGATGAAAAGTCCTCCTAATGCTTTCTGCTCACAAGCTCAATGCACAGAAAAAGAAAACTAACAACAGAAGTTGCAAGTTTTTAAAAAAATCTATTTGGGTATGTTTTCATCTAGTAAATCATTAATAACTTCATGATTCATTCTGAATTATTTTATTCTCTGAAACCAATGTCATTAACATGAGTAGTTCCTAGAGAAAAGCCTGTTGTTGCCTTGTCAAAAAATAGTTTCATCATGAGGCAACTGCTTTTAATAAATAAGATTAGAATGTACTTTATGGCAGCTTCTGAGGAAAAATTACAAATGGAATTATGCACATGGGGATCAATTCTAACTTCCAGGAAAAAAAAGAGAAACAACTACAGATAAAATTCTGGGATGTAATAAAACCCATGCATTTGAAAGCAGCATCGCTCCCACGCAAAACCAATAAAGAAACAGACTCTTGATCTCACTGAGACTATGGCTATATATGCTAATGCATAGAGCATCCCATGGAACTGTCACAGGTAGCATTTGTACATGCAAAAGCCATAATTCTTACTGCAGCAGTCCTGTTGATTCAAACAGACAGACCCGAGAACTCCATTTTTTCTTTTCATGTTTTGCCTCGTCCTCATGTCTATAAATGGATCAAATTTCTTATTTACCTAGGAAGAGGAAAAAAATTCTGAAATAGATTTGCAATCAAGAGGAAAAAAAAATTCCAGTGGTTTTGCTTAGTTTTGAAAACCCAGAGAAATAGAGTATATAGCATTTTTTAAAAAATTTGACTGATTTGATAAATGTTTTTTATAGAAATGACCACAGAAAAAACACTTAAAATTTGTTGCCTAGTATATGAACACATGCTAGATTAAAACAGACGGGGCTTTTTGAAAGCATTTATAAGAAGAAAACACAGGAAGTTTCTGGAGAACAAAAAGAAGAAAAAAATGTGTTGAAGTACAGGGGGAAATTTATTTGGACTATACACCTAGGTTTTGGTCAGATCAGGTTTGTGAAATTATATTTTCTGTGAGAAAGATAAAAGAACATTTGATGCAAAAGTTTCTGAGGCCTCTTTCAATGTTAAAGTAAGATCCCCCTTGTTCTGATAGCAAAAACTGTGTTATTTTTTGTACTTAATTTTTCAACAGGAATTTTGGAAAAACTGAAGGCAGTACAGATTTGCAGACATGACTCTTCCAGCTTTGCCTACCTACAGTAAACTAAATTGTGGCAGGTTTTCTGAATTCATTATTTTGTTCTGGAATAAAGGTACTAATAACAGTGAGGAGAAATTAACTGGGTTTGTTTGGGGTTTTTTTACCTTTTTCCAGATAGAGTGGATTGATACACATTATGAAATTCACTTACATCAGAGAAAGAATTACACTTTAGAGCATAGCAAATATTAAAGTTAGCACAGTGCAAACAATCTTTTCTAGACTGAAAATGTTTAAGAAAATTAATATTCCATCACAAGAGTATCAATTTTGTTAAGTATAATTGGTGAAGTCTTCTTTATATAATGTTTCTTAGCCTTCTTCCTAAGCATTTGATATTGTATCATGAAATAGAAGTATTGAATTAATTTTCTCCCCTGATGCTTTTGCACTTCTGTGGGAACTAAATGATTTTTTCAAGTGCCTCACACAGCTTCCGTTGGCTTTAGCTCCCTTTAAACGTTGCCAACTCAGGCTGCACAGATTTGGATCTTCCCTTTTGTACCTGTTATTTTCAGGCTTAACCCTAATTTCAGTGTTACAAAATTCAGAGCTGTAAATAATCAGTTCATACTTTTAACTGCAGAGGAGCTCTGTTAATCCTTTGAGAGCCACATCTTTACTTGCCCAAACACTTCTTCAATACTTTATTTCCTGTTGTCAAGCTGTGATACCCAACGCACAAAACATGCATGCAAGAACAAGCAATAAATACCAGTTTGCTAAAATTCTCCCCCTCTCCCTCTGGTGAGAAATGCATGTGTCCCGACTGGATGTACATGTGTTTTCCCATGTGAGAATCCCCTCTCTAACAACAAACAATCCATGTTTGTCACTGCCATTGAACTGACTAATCCAGGCAGTATAGAAGGAGACTTATGTATCACAAAACAATGGGACTAATTTGAGTGACAATCACTTAAGCAGCGCGGGCTCCTCAGCGGAATAAGGCAGCACGAGGTTCCAAACTCAAATGTACCATTGCTTAAAAATACAGGAATAGCAATGGTAATATACGGGGCGGGGGGGGGGGGTGGTCGGGGAAGAGGGAGAAAAAAGAAAAGGTATGGACATCTTTCATAGGATTGCCCAGATAAGAAAAAATACTAATACTAGCTAGAATTATAACTACAAACAAAATCATCAACAGTGCTTTCTTATTTTATGTATATATGGATGTACACACACACTTTT